>JAMKCH010051483.1:0-48630 GCA_023653785.1 Ophioderma brevispina
CTGTCATAACTCAGGTTGAAGTTCAGTGACTGTCAACGCAACGCTGCCACTGATGTCAACTCATCTGTATTCGCCTAGTTCCATTGAATTTTACTTCAGGTTTGGACATCACTGTGAACCTCTTTAAACAGAACTCGGAACTCAGCGAATGGTTGAAGCAGCTCGAAGTCTTGACGTCAGGCAGATGGTAAAAGCATTAACCACCAATCAGTTTTAATATGACGTAGACAGAAGTTTGAATGTTTTTTACATGCTAACACAGATTTGATCTGGTAATTCTAAATAATTACATGACCTACTTACTTTAAGTAGACTGTCTTGGGCTTGTTTCGTGATCCCCAGCACAGCCGCCTGCTCCCAACTTACCTAACAAAGTTGAGATTTTTTATATCAGCTGAGCAAAACTTTTGGCCTGATGTGTGTTGGCCTAATTTTTATGTGCAAATTCAAATCTACTCTGGAAGAAATTTGTCATTTTTTTAATTTTTGTTACTTCCGTAAAATGGACAGAAATTACAACACAAGAAGCCTAATGGGGGCAAAACCCGTAACATTGCTCATATAAAAACATCAAAACGCCATGGTCCAGATGATAAGTCCTGCTGAGCATGACTTCGGGTTGCTTTGTAACATTCACTTTTGTTGTTAACTTTAACGAACCCGAAGTCACGCCAAATTTCTGTACTGTTTTAAAAAACATCCTTTAAAGTTTTCAATTTCTTAACTCCCCAATCACGTCAAAATGGTCAGAATTACCGACTGTTGACCTCACTTTTCTTGCATACTCTCAACTGTTGAACTGTATTTTCACTGACTCACACTAAAATGATCAAAATTTCTTGATTTCCAGCAGGTATGCGATCTTCCGTTTTCAGTCTAAGTGCCAATCTTGTTTAATCGCATCGGGGTCAGGGTTCAAGATTTAAAGGTCATTGGAGAAACATGTTCTTGGCCATATCACAAAAGCTAGTCCTACATGCTTGTGAGACCGACCTCTATCTGGCGCTAGAGGTCCGGGGACAGAATAGGCGACCAATTGCGCGTCCTGACGTAATGTTACATGCAGAACAGATGTCGACCGTGAAGACTATTCTGTGAAATTTAAAGCTTGAAACAGAAAGTTTACTACGTGAATGATTGTGTCCGTGCGTCGAAACCCGACTCAAATACGGCATGTTTTGACATTTTAAATCATCTTTGTTTCGAAAATTGCCCCCCAGCGCAACTAAACATTAAACCAATCACAGTCCGCGACGCGCCGATTGACAACAAACCTTGACATAACGAGCAATTGGTTCGGTAATCTGTCACCTGACCTCTAATAATGTTGGATATGTCTTGTTGTAACCATGTTTGGAATAGAGACTACAATACCTATCTGTCTTGAATAATCGATCCATTAATACTCGATAAGTCCTTGGTGCAAAGCGAATGCGTTTAAATAATGCACATTATCAAACATTGGCGCGATTGATGACACCAGTTACATGGAAAAACGACAAAAATTTAAATAAGAACCACGAACAAGCCAGATTTTGACATCCAATGTGCAAAAGGAAAACGAGCATACTCAGAAACGTTGTACCGGATTTTAGATCAGAGCATAGTAAGTACGTCACAAAGCGGTATTTTGAGTTGTGTGAGCCACCACTTTTTCCCACCACACTGTTAAACGGATTTCAAAAACTATGAAATATTGTTGTAACCTCCAGGATCAGAGATCCGATAATGTCCAGTGATAAAAATAACGTCAGACCTGAGGTTACAATCATTGGAAATAGGTCAGATGCTAACTGTCTTTTGCATATCTAGTGAACCCCAAAAAAAAACCCAAAACGAGGTTCTAGGATCATGAAATACAGCCGTCTTTAACATTGAGGGGGATGAATTAGTTTCTGCAACCATTCGTAAAATTCGGCACCTTGAACATGCGGTTTATTCCGTTAACGTTGCCTGATTAGTAGCCTGTGGCGAATACTACAATTCTTTCCACATTGAGTAACAGCAGCTCGGAGCCCGCCACCATAATCCTTTGTGCATTGTGTGCGTGAACCATATTATCGACTGGAAAATGCGTGTTGACTCCATTTCTTTCTTTGTTCGCCAGGAAGGTAACATCCGTCAAGTGTACACAGCCTACGCTAGAGTGTACACGGTCACGAACGGTACACAAACTCAATATTAAGCACTGCACATGAATTTGAAATTGTCAAGTCCAAAAGAAAATAAACATGCAAGTCCGATATTCCTAGCCCCGTTCCTAGCCCGATGCCTGGACATGATGATACAAATCATACATCCTTGCCTAGACTCGGTCTCAACTTCCTAGACTCAAGTTACCGTCCCCGGTTACCCGCCCAAGTTACCGCCTATTCTGATAGTTTTTTATCGAGTTCTTACCAAATGACCCAACAAACAATTTACAAATAAGTAAAAATGCTGGATATATTCAATGAAACTTGTAATTACTGGAAATTTATCTTTAGAAGTAGGGAATCATGTGCCGAAAGTATTACGAAAGTACGAAGTTGTAAACACAGAGCTGATGCCAGGCTGGTGACGTAAATCATGTAAATAGGCTCATATTACGCGCCGTTGTTCTAATCATGCCGCTGGCGGACGCTAGGGGGCCTACACTCAATTCCTGTTCGCTCAATCGTACGCTCTAAATGCCCTACGGTTGCTGGTTTCAAGAAATTTTGAAGATGATTGAAGAAATATTTAAAATACTGTTTACAGAAAGAAGCGCATAGCATTCGGGAATCATTTCTTGATCATTCTTATTCTATACATTAAAAATTGAACCCACTAGACTTAAGCGCAGCTCTCGATAATGTACAAGGAACGTTTGTTGTGCGGAACTATATGATTGCATGTTATTGCTATGAGAGGTTCCCGGTGGCACGGAAAAACCAATTTGTAGGCGAAAAGGTACTTGGGAAGGTCTTCTGAGCCGCTGTTACATTGACTTTAACTTAAAGAAGTAAAGAAATATGTGACAAAACAAAATGTTCCCTGACTTTGATGTTAAAAGCTGACTCAGACTGAGATTTTAAAATATAATTTGTAATAATTCAAAATAGTCAACTAGAACTAAAGATAATTTGCCTAAAATGCTAAATTCCAATGTTTGAAATGTTAAATCAGATTTTTTGTTTTCATGATGTAGTAAACATTTATGGTATAAAATTGGATTGATTGAGCCCATATTTTTTGGTTGAGCTATGAGAGCGCAAACATTTTAAAAATGTCACAAACGAGACCAATTAATATTGGACATAAATCATCCAATTTTATCATTTTGTTTTGGATCCAATATTTTCCCACAAACCATAATGCACAGTACCATGTAGGATACTGTGTATTTTAACAAAAATTCTGGATCCAGAATGTTATTACAAAAAAATAAAAAAAATACAAAATTGTGATTTTCTACATGAAGGATGCCCATTTGAGCTTAGCTATTTCACACAGTGATTAGTACAGTGGTTCTCAATAGGTGGCCCGCGGGCCAAGTCGAGCCCGCCAACCATTGTTTTTTGGCCCTCGACTTGCTCTAAAATATAAAGTGAAATGTAAGAAATTCAGGTGTATTTGGCCCTCAAGTAGGGAACTTTTAAATGTGTTTGGCATTTTCTGGCCCTTCAGCTAATATAATTGAGAACCCCTGGATTAGTATGTGGACAAGCATTATGTATTTGCAAAAAAAAAGCAATATGTTAGAAAATTGAGAGCGCTATCTGTTTATGTGTGAGAAATCGCTGAGACGACCTTTAATGAAACTTGAAAGATCATGCTTTTTTGAAGGTCCATGGCCCGATCACTAATAGCCTCGTCCCCAGAAGCCCCAGATTTTACCGGAAGTGGTCAACATTTTGGTATCAGAAGAAAGCTACTATTTTTCTCATTTACCCTGTGAAATCTTAGAGCAAAAAAAAAAAAAAAAAAAAAAAAAAAAAAAAAAAAAAAAAAAAAAAAAAAAAAAAAAAAAAAAAAAAAAAAAAAAAAAAAAAAAAAAAAAAAAAAAAAAAAAAAAAAAAAAAAAACATGTTTTTAGCTCTCGCATCAAAACGGATTGAAATATCAGCGCGAAACTTTACAGATGGGGTTTTGGAGTGAAGGCCAATCTATCAAGATGAAAACTTCATATCCTTAAATCGGGCCATCCCCCTAGTATGTCACCAACTTAGCTTTATCCAAAAAAGCCAAGAAAATTGATTTAAAAAAAGGCTTGGTGAAAAGCATTAAAGCTTCTATAAAAAATATATATTTTTCTGTGTCATTGTCCCTTTAATTAGTGGCAAGGCTTTATATGGCCATTTAAAAAAAATTGTGGTAAAGATCAAATGTGTTGTTTTATTGCATCAATTTCATAGTCAGTGTACACTTTTTTTAAAAATAAAAATGATTATTAAAGCCTAAAAGATGTGAACCACAGCCTTGTCTTAACCACCTTCTTAACTTGCCAAAAAAAGTTAAGATATTTGTATCATCCGATCTGAACCCCTAGCCTTAGTTAGGCTTAGTTTTGCATTTGTGCATAGTCTGACAGGCAAATGTCATCATTTCTGCAAGAAATTTGCAATTTTGTATTTTTATCCATAAACAGACAGTAATTGTAGCACAGTACCTAAAAGATGTTGTGATACAAATATTTAAAAAGATCCCCAGTTGAGCGCCACATAACCATAACACAACAGCTTCCCAATTGTCGCTTTAATTGGGTCACGAGGCAATTGAGACTAAGTATCTTGCACAGGGACCAAACATGTTGGCCACATTGGGGCTCGAACTCACAATTCCACCCCGCGCCCCCCCCAATTACCTGGAGGTAACATCAATTTGTATCAGTTGAAATCCCGTAAATTTTGTCATCCAGTAATTTCAGCTTTCAAATCCATTTCTTTACCAAGATAGAGACTAAATCCTTCCTTTTTGAGAGCATCCAGTGGAAAAGAGCAGTTCTTTGCACATTCTGAGTAATTCTAATAACCTCTATAGTAAGTTACCCGCATAAGTGAATTGGAATTGGGGGTCTCTCTACTGAAGATCAATAGAGTTTGGTGAAGCTACAAATGAGATAAACGTTCTTGATGCCAATTTGGTTGTGTCTAAAATCTGCACTATGTACTGGTGCACAGAACAACACATTGACAACTTATACTATTTGTCTATCCGCTATTTAAAGGTTTCATATCACAATAATCGAACTGGGTCATTAAAAACTGCATCCTTGAACTAGGGATAAACATACACATCAAATCTCCGGATGAGAAAAGGATACCGAAAAGCTAGGAAGAGGCAAAAATATGCTCCTCTTAAGAAAGGATAAGACGACATGAAAATTACAGACCTCAGTTTGTTATCTCACGCTATAAGATATTCCACCCGGATCTTACAGAGACCATCAAAAACATCCTGATGAGTATCAACGCAAGGGAACAGGCATGCTTCAGACGCTCATATTCCCAATGGACCATCTGCAATGCCTTAACACCCATCGAAAGGTCAAATGAAATACAACCTGAAGATATGTGTTGGATACATAGCCTTCGAGAAAGCCTTCGATTCTGTAGAACACAAATACCTATTCACATCACTTCCCAAAGCAGGGAATCAACGAGACATACTACACTCTCGGACTATACGGATGCAACAGCTAGAATTCACATTGAAAATGATGTGTCAAAATCAATCAGAATCAACATCCATAAGGTGTTAGACAAGGTGACACATTATCGCCAAAAATATTTACATGCACTGGAAGGGGTCTTCAAGAACTAACCCACCAAGAGAGAGGACTGAACATAGATGGTGAATATCTTACAGACTTGAGATTTGCTGATGATGTGGGATTCATCACTGCTCAGTGCACAATATGGAACTGCAATTAAATGACCTCAACAAGCAGTAGGAATATGGACTCAGATCACAAGTGAAAAAACAAAGTACCTACAACTTCAACAGTGAAATCCATAAGGATAGAAATTAGGAGATTGAGAAAGTGGACCATTACAAATAATACCTTGGTCCAACAGTGAAACTGGATGAACATACAAGAAGAAGTAACATCAGAAAAAGGCATCTGGAGTTGTTTGGCAGATACAGATACATTCTATGTGACCAGAAACTGCATTGTCACTCATCAGAGGCTATGTACTCAATGTGTTTTACCAACAATGTCAACGGCTGAAACATGGACAGACAACTGGAACAGAAACTCAGAACCGCACAAAGAGCAATGGAAAGGATGGGCAAATGCTAAATATCACCTTGAAGATAGAATCAAGATTTTACATACATGTAAGAAAGCAAACACAAGTTAAAGACATCATAAATAATATCAAGACAGCTTCAATGGAGAATGGCGGACCTCTGGTTTGGCGGGCAGACACCGATGGACCAAGAGACTAACAGATGGCGACCTAGAACATGAAAGAGAACAGGGGCAGGCAAAAACGCAAGTGGCGTGATGACATAACATTGTGTGTGGGTGATACATGGACCAGACTGGCACAGAACCGAAGAGAGTGGAAAAATCATGAAAAGGCCTACCTCCAGCAGTGGACGGACACAGGCTGGTGAGAAGGTGAGAAACATACACCAGAAAATGGCACATCACAGTTTTGTCTGATTCCCCCTCCCACCCTCCCCCATTTTTATGCAGATCTGCTATACATTATATTGTAGGTATATGTTTGTAATATTTGACACTCAAAAATCTGCATTTTTCTATCGGCTTTGGGGATTTACTATTAATATTATGTTATCAAATTAAACAAAAACTCTTTTAGTCTTGGTCAGTGCTTCAGAAGGCAGAAGCATGCAAGGCAAATAAAATGCAGAATGACGACGGCAGACAAATATGTACCATACGATTAAAGTTTAAAAAGTTGGACTTTAAATTGTTAAGTGGACAAAGTGCTATATGAACCTGAAAACGCCAAAATATGCCAAATACCAATCAACCACACACACACACACAAAAGCTAGGTCAAGGACACCAAAATTCCAAATGTGGACAAATTTTATAGTGCCCATTTAAGCCCAAATTACCATGCAGAGCTGTTTGGGAAGCCATCTCAAAACCCACTGACTTATGTGCTATACCAATACAGGGTCTATTCAGGTTAAAGGCTGACTCAGAGATTTCCTGATAAGGGCACACTCAATTTTCAAATAAATCATGTATTTTGCATATACACATACATAATGCTTGTCCATATTATTATCATATACTAATCACTGTGTGAAATGACTAAGCTCAAATCGAAGTCCTTCATAATAGAAAAATCACAACTTTGATATAAAATTCCGGATCCGGAATTTTTGTTATACAGGGTATACTATAGCATTATTATACTGCATAAATGTTTACTGCATGATAACGAAAAATCTGATTCATCTCTAACTTTGGAAATAAGCATTTTAGGTGACTATCTTTAGTTCTAGATGACTATTTTTTAATTTCTACATAAAAACAATTATATTTCAAAATCTCTGAGTCAGCCTTTAAATAGATTCTAGCTAAATGTAAAATGCTTAAACTTTATGCAAAACAGATCTTTAAATTTGGATAAATGTTGAAAATTGGTGGCAGTATTATATTGAACGTTTACAAGTTTTACTATGAGATCCCTTCCAAGAAGGAAATTATTCTTTAAAACAAAAGGAAATCAACAGAATGGGTTAAATAGTTTCAAACATTTTGTACAAACACAAAGCGGGAGTTTTGACATACAAATATGAAATCTTACCAAACCCAAGTGTAGTTACTGTCACCGTGTATAAGATCTCATTCCAAGTCTATTTTTTTTAATGCAATTTTGTGTAGTCTAAGTTAGACTGACACAAGCTTGTAATTCTTTTGTTTTGACATTGTCCAGTGAGTTGACCCACAAACAAATAGATTTCTATTCATTGTGATTTGAATGAGGGTGGAATCTTTTCTTGGAAAAATTCCAAAGACCAGGTGGTCCAATCCATCTTTAGAAATCTGTGCTGGGTGTGGTAGGAAAAATTCTTCACTTGTGCTCTTGGACCGGCTGAGATAACATCATGTTTCAGCCATAGTAGCTTTCGACACCAACATTTTATAATTATGTTCCACATTGAAACTTGAATGCGCAAATAAAACAAGTTTCATGTAGAATGTGGACTGCTGCAGGAGGTTGTCTTTTAATGTTAGCTTTTCTGAGGGAGCACATTTTGGTCACAATTAACTTGAGGTTCTACCATGAAGAAGTCAACAGCAGCATGGTGGGTTGGCCTGAGGTCAGCAGGGATTGTGCATAAGCTCTACTTGTAGTCCAGAGTCAAGTCAACATTTATTTTCTATAAGTTGAATTTTGATATTTTGCCTTTACATTATTTCTATGAATTTTGAATATTGAAATTGAGTATTTCAAAATATTTAATTGTTTGGTGGAAATGTGTAAATATTGTAAGTTTTGCCAAACTCTTCCAAATTTAGGAAATATTTATTTACATGTTCAGAATGTTTTTTTCATGAATTTAAATGATGAGCTTGACAATTATTTAGACAAAATGTCAGTGGAGTTCCAAGTAAAACCTAGTTAAATCTTGACAAGTGAGAAATTGTCATTCTTTTCCTTATGATAATTCGTTGAAACATTCAAGAGAATTAAGAAATGAATCTTGTTAAATTTGTTCACTAAAAGAATCCAATTACTTTCATGATGAAATATAATTTTATTGCATATTATGATACAATGTTTTTGATATGTAAAAGTAATGTGTATTTACACGGAAAGGAAAATATTTCTATTTCAATGAAAGTAAAATCCATGTACTTTAATTAACATGCAGTTCATGGTTATTTGCATAAAGAAATTTGTGAAATGAAAATCAAAATTTATATTGTTAGATTTATCCCAGAGTTGATATATAATTTGGACTTTAATATTATTTTGATAAATAATTCTGGGTGAAACATTTATAAAGTTAGGCATTTGAAAAATATAATTTTGCAGTAGATGTAAAATTTATGGTATGGTTAGTCATTCAACTGGAGCTACAGAAATTCAGAGACTTAGTGTACTTTATTGGGTTTGATTTATCTGTATAGTCCACCGCTACTAATTTTCACTATGATTTCACTGGGAGATGGCTTCATCTACAATCTACATGTACTTCTATGAATGTATGGACATTGGAATTTTCTGTTGAGTTACCTATTTGAATCTTCACTGAATATCTTCGACTTGTTAGTTTATTGACAACAGCTTCAAGAAGAACTCTCGCATGCCGGCTTAATCCTTAAGGAAAGTGTGCACATAAAATAGTCCTAAAATTTCAATTTGAATGAAAACAAATTGAGTGCTCAAATATTTGGTGAAATTCTGAAATTCAAGAAATTGCTTAACTCTGAAGTAAAGAGATTAACAGTGTAAGAGTTTGTGTTATAGAAATTATTGTAAATTCTTAAACATTATATTTTGACAAGAAGAATTTGAAATGAATATATAAATTTTATTTAATAAAATATATATATTTCTGGTCAAGTTGTATTTGGTCTTAGCGTCTTTGAGTACATCAGGTTTTGCGTGACAGTTACAAAGCTAAATATGAGTTTGTTTCATTTGTATCTCCCTCTCCCAAATTTGCTTTGTAATCTCTTATCCATTCTACATACCAAGACACAGTATTTTGTGTTATTAGGGGTTCTTCTAGCACACTTTGTTTAGACCTACATAAACATTCCCCTGTGATTTTTGTGGTATTTTGGTGATGTATATAGGAATGACTGTTGCTATTTTAGGAGTTTCTTATGAATAAGGGGTTAGATTTTCAAGAGTTATTAACCTCCACTACATTTCATCACACAAGTTCATGGTGCTGCTTATTCTTGTCCTACATTGATGAATTAACTTCGAAATACTTGATCGAGAGAATCACTGGCCCAAATGTGATGACAAGTATAATTCTCCATGACCCTCTGTGAACTGGAACCTGTGTAGTGTAATGCCTTGATGGGATCTTGTAAGTTTTTAACGCAGAATTTTTTATTTTTTTTTTGCAGGATTGGCATTTTTTTAAAGAGACATTTTGTGATTTAACATCTCTTTTATTTGCATTGGACTTTGTAGACATTTCAACGAAAGCCTTAATTCCAGTGTTTCTGGTAAGGCGGTGCCCAGTAAAATCATAGGAGGGGCGAAAAATTGCACGATTAACTCATAAGGTACAAAAAAACAACCTATTTGTATGCAATTTATGTGCTTAAAAAACCTGGTTTTTCCTGAAATTTTGAAACTCTCAGGGGGCCCCCCACCCCCACCCCCCTTGGTGCTGCCCCCTGGTTTCTGTTTTATTTGGAATGTCTGCAATTGCCCCCAAAGACCGCTGCATTTTAATTACCTCCCAGGCTACCATGCAGAATAAAAAGGAAACAAATTTACTCTTCACTAATAACTATACTAGTAAGATTTACATGTACATACAAATCTTAGGCTCTGTCAAGGTGTGGGTATCAATCACTACGATCCTTTTTCCTTCTGCCGCAGAAGATAATCCTGAATTGACCAAACCCTCTTTATTTGTGTTTGAAAGGTATTTCTGACCTTAGGCGTCCACGAGACGTCATAACAATATGGATGTTGTGAAATCTCTTGTTGTGCTATCAGTGATTCACATAAAATAGTCAAAATATTTTAAATTTGCGGAATAACTTTTAAATGAAGGATTACTAAAGGCCCAACAAGAATTTCACATATCAGGTCCCTAAAATAGAAAGTACTATGGATTTTTGCCCTGTGGAGTAAAACCTGTCCATCAAAAATCCCCATCTGAATGATTAAGCTGAAAAATGTTTCTTTGGTACAAAAATTGGTGAAATTTCTTTCTAATTTTAAAGAACGAATTCAAATTCGGCCTTTAACGGTTTATATATTGAAATATAAAGCCAAATCAAAATACTTCTCTGTTTAAGACATTTCTGTAACCAATTACAAGAATTTATTGAGGGTCTATTCTATCTGAATACTATTATACACAATATTGTGGTATCCCTCAATCTGTTGGTTGCAGCACCTTCAGTTGTAAAATTCTTATATATTTGTCCAACTGAAAAATTAACAAAGAGGAAGAAAACATAGGTGTTCAAAGATATTCATCTTTATTCATCTTAACAGAGAGTATGCCAAATATTTTGTTTAACCTGATTTGGTCCTATCACTTGCAGGTATGTTAGGAGATACCAGTAAATAGAATGCAAAAAATTCTACAATGCTTATCTGGAGATAAAAATTCTTGAAATTATTTACCTTAAAACTGGAAATACCTTAAATGACCTTTGACCTCCAAATAAAAATACCCCTTGCATACACCAGGGAACATGAATGCATATCGTGTAAGTTAAGTCACTGTACTATGTTTGAGTTTTTGAGATAAAAGTTTTTTACTATTTTTGGTTTTTGACCGGAAGTGACCCCCTTAATGGCCTTTTGAGTCCTGAAATGTGGACAACCAAAGACCCTGCCTAGTAAACAATACTTTGCTCTAATGACTTCATCTGTTTGACGTAATTTGTAAGGACACGATAAAGATAGCTATTTTTTGAAATTTTTCACAATTTTTTATACAAATTGGCACTCGCCAGTGGTGTAATTAGGAATGGTGACCCTTAATGTGCCCTTATAAGTGACATTTGACCCTGTAACTTTACCAATATGTCACCAATGTCATTAAATGTTTTTACGTCAACATTTTTTAACGTTAGAGAACGTTTAATATCATTGAGTTCAACTAAATCCAAGCATGTCGGATTTGACCTTTGCACCTCTTATAACGTGACCCCTGGGTCCCGATAGGTCAACTGTAATTATTCTGTATTTACGATTCAGGATGATATTCCTGTCAATTTCAGTTCATCGGAGCTTGTTTGTAATTTTGGACCTTTGACCTGAACTTTTGACCTTTGGTGTCGAGACTGTCATCACGCACCCTCTTCTACTATAATGTTACATCACTGTATTAATAACGTGCTTTATCTTTCCTCTATAGACTGAGATAAATCATTTGGTCTCTTGTTTAGCATTTTTTGGCAAAATTGGACCTTTTGACCCCATTAATGATCTTTGATCCCGTTATAAAAAAAACCTCTGTACACAACAAAAGGAATTGTTTCATGGAAATAAAAAATGCACTATCTTCAGTTCTGGAGATAAAAATCTGAAATTATTACCTGAAACCGGAATTACTTAATGACCTTTGACCTCCAAACAAACCCTTGCATAAACCTGTACATGATGCAATCTAAAAAGTAGCCACTGATATGTTTGGGTTTTGGAAATAAAAATGTTTTGAATATTTGTATATGTTTGGTTTTTGACCCGGAAGTGACCCCTTAATGAACCTTGATCCTGAAATTGTGGGCAACCCGAAGACCCTGCCTGGTACAATACATGTGCTCTAATGACTCACTCTGTTTACTAAATTTGTAAGGACACAAAGCGATTTTTAAATATTTTTCACATTTTGGTTTCAACCGGAAATGACCCCCTATAATCAACCTTTGACTCCTTATCCCCTGAACACCCTATATGAATCAAGGTCAGTGGTTCTCTGAACCAGTTTGGTTATATCGGCTAGGCTGTAACGAAGATAATTTGTACAAAACTTACATATTTGACGCCTGTGGCCAGGTCAAGGTCAGACAGAAAGGGGCAATGTCATATGACATAAATGGTGGGACGGATCAGCACAGCATCGGTCCATTTTGGTATAAAAGTCTAAGTCCAAAATAAACGTTAAAAAATGACTAAGCTAGACAATGTTAAAGTGGTTGCATAGAAGAAAGAACGACGAGAAGAACGCATCGGAAACAGAACAGGAAAGGAGCACAAAAAACAATCAAAATAATCAAAACAAGCACTCATAATTTCTCCTTAAATGCCTCCTTGTAAGTATTTGGTAATGTTCAATATTTTGTTTAATAGCTCCACAACCTTACATAAATCAAATCAAATTTTACAACAATTATCACAACACACCATTTAAATATAACTGATACTTAATGTTCAATAACAGAAAAAAGCGTTTGCAAGTCCACAACGATGATATGATGTCTCTCTAATTGTGTCCTCCCGTCATCAGGATGTCCTCGTCTCGTCATCGAAAGACTAGAACTCCAAAATGACAAAGCGCACAAATTTTCATATAAAACTCCCACTCATAGGGTAATATATTACATATATTCCAAAGGGAATCTTCTCAGTCCTGAAGGTATCTTGTCCACCAGCAGTTCAGCAACCTTGTCCAGCAGCAAGTTTTCAAGCACTACAAAGGTTTAAATTACTCCCAGGGGGAGCGAGAGGGAGCTGGAGGTGTGTAAAGTGGCGCGAGGCTGATGCTAAAGATGGACGCTAAGGGGGAAAGAAGAGGCAGGTGGGGGGAATAGAGGTAGGGGGACGAGCGATAGGGTGGGGTTGAGAGTATGGGGGGGGGAAGGAGGAGGAGAAACGAGGTAATGAAGTAGGGAAGAGAATCGAGGACACGAAGGGAGGAGTAATGGAGGGCTAGAGTAAAGTTATGGCCGAAATATGGAAGGTCCCTATGGCCCGAGGCCGTGCCCCTCCTGCCTTCCCCCCCTCCTTGCGCCGGGGTTACCTCCTTTGCGCCGAGGTCCTGCAGCCCCATCAGCCACCCCGACGGTCCTATCCCGGTTCCGGTCCCCCCCCCATTTGCCCCCCCGGCCTTTATCGGAGAGCGAGGTCTCGCCGACGGCCTCCCTAGCGCACCCGGGGCACCGCTCGTCTCACCATCCTCCCTCACTCCACTGGTCCCTCCATATACCCCCTTCTCTGTCTATTTTACCCAGGCTCTCCGCCCCCGTCCCAATCCACACTCAACCAGACGATTTCTATCTGGTCTGCCTGTCCACACTATGGGAATCCTAACTTTTTTTGATTCCCACCAGCACTTTTCGTTCCGGTCGCTTCAATTGTCAAGACGACAGTAAAAATAAAGTACGCAAAAGCTCCTGCTCCAGCCATGGAATTATAAATCCTGGGCACTACTGTGTGGAGCATATACTATCAACTATCTATAATTGTAAGATACAAAAACTACGTACGTCATAACGCGTAAGCCCCATGGAACTGCTATCTGATTGCATACTGCTGACGGTGAGACTTCGCTCAACTCTCACAATATATACTGACTCCACAAAGATCCCAGTCTAAAAATAGATATTAACCTACGAATCATCATGCTAAACAAAAAACCTGAATCACAATCACTTTCCATATATATAACTCTGTTGGGAAATTCTGTCTCAATCCTAACAATGTTTTGCATCTCACAACATAAACAAGTTTCTAAGTTTTAGCATCCTTGGGGAATTCACCACTTCCCCCATTGTGCCATCTAAACAGGTGCACTTAGAGCAAACAACTCTTGGAATATTGCCCCTTTTCCCTCCTCTTTATTAATAATAGCAAACAAGTGCTTTTCGTCCCATGATAAATCTTTTCATCAAAATAAATTAGAGAAAATAATTTTTTACAAGTTTAATTTTAAATACTCATAAAATGGAGGCCATATGACAAAATACTGATTCACATAGTGATTTCATATATGATTATCATATCATAAAAACTAGACACTCAATAGATTTTTACCTTGTATTTGGCTATGCAGTACGAAATGTCCTAAAGTAAAAAGAACAGGTGAGTTTAACTTTTATTTCATAACACACATATACGTCTGAATTTTATTAGCTCCAATACAAATTACAAATTTAACCTATATTTTACAACGAAATTTTTCTCAGGTTAATCCTTTCACATATTTTGTATGGAACAGTTTTTACAACATAAGTACAAAATAGGGCTTTGAATTTTTTTAGAGGGAACACCTGATAATGTGAAATCTCTCATTTGCACAGTCGTGTTATGTTAAATACGAGCACACAAACAATGAAACTTCATATCATGATCACGATTGCAAGAGATAGCATGCAAAGTACAATTGTGTCACGGTTAGGTATGTCAATAAATTCTGTCACCTTGTCAATTGTTAGAAAGGTGGTTGGGTGCATGGTGCCAATTATGCCAGAAGTATCAACAACAATGGTCAATAAGATTATCCATTATAATTTACTAGTTGCCTGTAGTTCAATCACTGTAACGTTTTCAATATCCATTGAAAGGACAGTATCTTATTCACTGTGAACGATACTGTTTTCATCAAAAGGCAACCTTGAACTTTTGCTGGAAGGACCGGGTGAAACCTTGAGGGGGTATGAGTTCCTACTTGGCGTTTCAATGGGGTCTATCAGTGACAGGTGCTTCAAAATATGAGTCCTATTTGTGAAGAGAATTAAACAGTAGTCTTTTTCTGTAAAGTGGGCTAATTGTCATTTTTACAAGAGGTTTGTCTCGGCCTGAACTTTGTTCGGCAGAGAGACTTGTAATCACTATTTCTGTACGTCTGTCCTGTCTGGTCTGTCTGTCTGTGCTGTCTGTCCGTCTGTCCTGGTCTGTCGTCTGTCATGTGCTGTCGGTCTGCCTGACGTGTGTTCAACGGGTGGCTTGTGTACGTTATCTGGCGTCCTTAAAGGGCTGACGATGATGTAAACTTGGTGGAAGAAGGCGGGTCCACATGATGAGTTCCTTCTCAATCATGATGAGATTTTGGCGTAAAAAATATGCTACTTTAATATCGAATTTTGCATAAAATCATAAAATTTAAACAGAAAAATTTTTTCCCGCAGCTTGGTACAAGTTTTTCCTGGAGTTTTCCGTAAAGGCGGAGTAATATGATGTAATTGGTGAAAGGACTTTGCCACGTGGGGGGAGAGTTCTTCGAACTGTTAGATTTCGGTCGTATTTTGGGCTAAATTAAAATGCAATGAGCTAATTTATATGCAAAAAAACAGCGTAAAAATTGCTAGAGATTTTGAAACGTAAAACATCATATACGGAAATTCCTTCCTTCACTGTATGAAAGGCCTATCAACATGGTGCGCACTTTTTGGTGGCAATTTGAACGTGTGTGATGACAACCATGCGGCATAGGTATTCAAATGAGCTAATTAAATATGCGTAATTATGTAATCTCTGAAACATAACACATAAAAGATCGAGAGGCAAATTCCTTCGCTGCAAATGAAGAATACTATGGCTGTGCATCTTTTGGGGGAATCTTAATTGGGTCAAAGTGGGCATTTTGGGGCATAAATTATGCTAATTAGGTTCTAATTTGCATACTTTAAGGAAAAAAGCTTGTGTACAAGTTTTATTTGAGTTCCCGTAAGGCGATTAAATGATGTAACTTGGTGTGTCAGGAAGCGGGTTGCAGAGTTTCTGCGACCATCTTAGATTTTTGGGCGTATTTTGGGTAATTAGGTATGCAAATGAGGCCTACTTAAATGCATCAAATCTGCATCATTGCTATATTTTTTAAACTGTACGAACAATCGGATACACAAATGTCCTTCACTGCATCTGCATGAAAGCCTGTTATGGTGCGCACCGTTTGTGCCATTGCTGAAAGTAAGTGCTATATGCGGGCTTAGGTATGTAAATGAGTCTAATTAATATGCATAATGCTGTGTTGCTGAACGGGGTAGCATTGGAATATGCAAAATTTCTTTTCTCTTCTCACAACATGAAAGACTAGTCTGGCATTATCTTTTCTTTTTTGTGTTGAATATAATAACGGTCAAAGTGCATGTGGGCCCATTAAAGGGGCATTGGTGGTGATGTATGATCCAATTTAGATATGCGTAATTGCTGTAAGCTGAAACAGTACATTAATATGCATATTTTCTGTGTTACAACTGGCGAGGTGGGTTTGGGATCGGGTGGGGTGTTGGGGAGTGGATGGGGTGTTGGGGAGGGGATGGAGGGTTGCGGGTTTTGGGGAGTGGGTGGGTGGTGTGTGGTGTTGGGGAAGGAGCTGCGGTATGGCGGGTGTTGGGGAGGAGTATGGGTTTAGGAGGTGTCTGGGTTTGTGGGGTGGTACGGGAGTGGGGGAGGGTGTTTGCAGTGTTTTGGGAGTTGGTGTGGTGTTGTTGTAGTGTTGGGTATTTTCTTGTTTTGGGAGTGGGTGTGATGTTGTGCAGGGTGTTTGGGCATGGTGTTGGTGGTATTGCGGGTTGTTGGTGAGGGTTTGCGGGGTGTTGGGTGAGGGGTTGCGGTATTGCGGGTGTTGGTGAGGGGGTGGGGTGTTAATGCGGGTTTGTTTGGGGGGGGGGGGGTGTTGCTGGTTGTTGTGAGGGGTGGGGTGGTTGCGGGGTGTTGGGGGGGGGTTGGGTATTGCGGGTTGGGGTATTGGCGGGGTGTTGGGGAGGGTGGTTGGGGTTTTGGGGCGGGGTGTTGGGGAGTGTTTGGGTTTTCGGGGGGTTGGGGCAGGGGTTGGGTTTTGCATGGTGGTTGGGGTAGGGGTTGGGTGTATGCGGGGTTTGGGGAGGGGTGGGTGTTGCGGGGTGTTGGGGAGGGGTGGGGTGTGCGGGGTGTTTGGGGAGTGAGTTGGTGTTGCGGGTGTATGGGGACAGGGGGTTGGGGTAATGCGTTGTGTTGGGGAGGGGTTGGTGTTTGCGTGGTGTTGGGGAGGGGGTTGGGGTATTGCGGTGTGCGGGTATGGGGTTTGGGGTATTGCGGGGGTGTTTGGGTGGGGTGTGGAGGGGGTTGGTGTATTGCGGGGGTGTTGGGGAGGGGGTTGGTGGTAATTTCAGTTGTTTGGGAGGGGTTTGGTGTATTGCGGGGTTGTTGGGGAGGGGTGGTGGTAATTGCGGGTGTTGGGGGGGGGTTGGGGTATTGCGGGGTGTTGGGGAGGGTGGTGTTGCGGGGTGGTTGGAGATGGGTTGGGAGGGGGTGGGGTATTGTGGGGTGTTTTGGGGAGTGGGTGGGGTTTTTGCAGTGTGTTGTTGAGGGGTGTGGTGTTGTTGGGTAGTGGGTTGGGGGTGTTGTTGGGGTTTTGGGGATGGGGTTGGATGTTTGCAGAGTGTTGGTAGTGGGTGTGGGGTGTGCTGTTGTTGTGGATAGGTGCTATTGGGTTTGTTCTTGTAGTGGTTGTTTTGGGAGTGGTTGTGTGTGTGTGTTGTTCGACGTATAGTTTAGGGATTTTTGTTTTGTTTTGGGGGTGTTGGGGTTGGGTGGGGTGTTGCAGGGTGTGGGGAGGGGTTGGGTATTGCGAGTGTTGGGGGAGGGGGTTGGTGGTATTACGTGGGGGGTGGTTGGGGAGGGTTGGGTGTATTGCGGGGTGTGTTTGGTGGGGTTATTGCGGGGGTGTTGGGGAGTTGGCAGGGTGGGGTGTTGCAGGTGGTTGGGGAGGGGGTGGGGTGGTGCGGGGTTTTGGGAGTGAGTGGGGTGTTGATGGGTGTTGTGGATGGGGTTGGGGTAATGCTTTTGTGTTGGGGAGGGGGGGGAGGGCTGGAAGTGTTGTTGTTTTCTTTCTTGCGTTGTTTTGGTTCGTTGTGTTGTGGGTTTTTTGTTTTTGGTTTGTCTCCTAACAATTCTTTTTCTTCTATGGACCTCATATCTCTTGGAGTTGTTATTTGCCCCTGTTAGTATCTTCTTCCGGTGTTGCTGTCTTCCTTTGGTTTCTTTTATTTCAGTTTTTTTGAAAGAGAATTCACGTTTCCTAGGTAATGGAATAAAAAGGGTTCACTACTTGGTCTTGGTTGCTTGTGGACCGAGCAATCCGAGGTCTGGGTCAGTACGTTGCACGTGCGGTAATATTTGCACATTATCTTCGCTCATGTTTTGGCTTGCATTGATCTTTGGAGTTGGCTGGGGATAGAGGTGTTTTTTCCCTCTTGTGTCGTTGTTTTTGTTGTGTAGGCCTAAAAAATTGTCGTTCGACCATCTGGTTAAAATTGTAGATGTGGATAGTGTGCTGGTGTGGTTATAATTTTAGGGTTGGAGGATATAACAACGAGAGATTACCGATGGTGATGGGTATGTGAGAGGGTGCAAGAAGTAGGGAGGCGATGGGTAAAAAAAGGCAATAGAGCATGGCGAAGAGAGCAGAGATGGAAGAGAAAGGGAAGAATGGGTTGAGGTATTTTTAAGAGGGGGGGGGGGTGAAACTTAATTAAATGTTACATGTTATTTTTTTGTTTTTTGGATTGTTATTTCTATATGCTTCTTCGTTTTATGAGTGTTTTATATTAAGAGTTGGGTTTCGTGCGTTGGTGGGCGATAAGAGTAAGTGTTTAAATTTTCTTTTCTTAAATTTTTTTTTTCTTTTATTTTTTTTTTAATCTTTCTTTTTTTTTTTTTCTTTTTATTTTTTTGGTTCGGCTTTATCTTTTTTTTTTTTCTTTTTTTGTTTGGATTAGGTTTCTTGTTTTTTTTGTTTTGGTGCCTTTTTTTTTTGTATTGCTTGTTGTTTTTTTTTTAAAAAAAGTAAAATTTTTCTTTTTTTTTGTTTTTATTTTCTCCTTTATTTTTTTTCTGGTTTTTTTTTTCGTTTATTTTTTTTTGTTTTTTTCTTTCGGTTTTTATTTTTTTTTTCCGGTTTTTTTTATTTGGTATCGAAGTGTGAAGGCTTCTTTTTTTTTTCTTGTTTTTCTATTCTTTTTTTCTTTTTTGTTTTTATTGCGTAGGGGTGCGGTTTTGTGGGGTGTTGTGGGAGGGGGAATCTCTGCAAATTCCTCCACTGTATCGCTTGCACAATTTTTGGGGAAACACCACTGTACTCATAACAGTTCAAATCCTGGTGTGGCTGTCTTTGTCTTAAATTGTCTTACTTTAGTAATTAACAAGCTATACAACGCGAAAGGCAAGGCCGAAGACTTGTGGTCGAAAAGAAAACCGGCCTTGTTTTTTAATTGCCATAAATTTTGGGAACCGAAGTAATGGGTAATTGAGGTATGAGTTCCTACTGGGATAGTTCAATCATTCAATTCATATGGAGTGGTCTTAATGTTGACAGTTGTGGCTTCAAAATAGAAGTCCTTTGTGGTGAAAAGAATTAAAGTCTTTTGTTAAATTTTTTCCTCAAAATATGACCTGATTACGGGGTCTGTTGTGAGAGCAAGACATTGGGAGTCTTTGGTGATTCGTACAATTGATTGTCTTTGGCACATATCTCATTCGGGAGGTCGTGAAATGTCATAAATCCTATGTTGTATCAATGAATTCCTTTAAAAAAATGAGAAGAAATAGAGAGGCAAGAGAAGAATTAGGAAAATATAAAAAGCTTGAACATTTTAGAACTTCTAGATCTAGATCTGCTGTGAACAGGTGGAAGGACATCTATCCCTTTATATTATTTCAATGATTCAAACCTGTGTTTTTGTGTAGGTGCTATATAAATCTCCCAAGGGCCAATCAAACTATTTAAACCATTGTTACTGTGAAAGATTTTCAAATCATATACCGTGCATTGGAAATTTAACATGTCTGCAAGGCAAACGATGGGAGCATGAGTCCACAGAGCTTCCATTATAATGCTCATGATGTACAAACATACAACCTCCACTGGTAAGTAAGGTTCCCTCTCGCAGTTTTTCGCATAAAATGGCTTCCTTGTCCTTGACCCTCTTCTCATATAAACCAGCTTGATTTTGTTGTCACCAAGAAGATCAGTTGGCCTGATAATCACTGTGGGGTAAGGTCACATGTTGTGGCAGTGATCGCACTTGCCTCAGTAAGCATAAGGTTGTGGTTCGATCCCCACTGTCGCCATGTGTTTGTGCAACTTTGGCCAAGGCACTTAACCTCGCTTGCCTCTCTCCACCCAGGAGTATAAATTGGTAACCGGCAGATGCTGGGAATGTAAAACATACTTGCTGTGCGGGAGGATTGGCGAATCCCCCACAGCAAATTATATGAGGGAGTCTACCCACACGCCAAAAGACAGAGATATGGCACTCCCCCCCCCCCCGCTCCCCCCCTGCGGTGCACCATCTGCATTTTGGGTAGGTATGGAAATGATTTGCCACTCATAAAAAATCCAGTTTTAACGATAATTTAAAAAAAATGACTAAACTTGATAAACGAATATTCACATTGAAGGTATTTTTGTCAGAAGGCATGCATAAGTGAAGTGGATAATCCCTAATTCATACACCAGAACTGTCAGAAGTCTATAACTTATCCCTGTATGGTAACAAAGTAAACTTGTCAATTGTATGTATTGTCACATCAATGACTGGTTTTTCAAATCAATATCCTTTATAAGGACGTAAGGCACTTGACACATTTGCTTTTCTAATATGGGGATTATGCAATGGATAATGCAGTTTTTACTTAAAAAATTGCAGTATTTGTTTGATTACCCAGTAGCTTAGTTTTGTTATGGTAGTGAACAAGTAATCTTTGAAGAAAACCCTTGTTTGCGTTGCATTTAGTGGGAGGAGAGGACTGTTTTTGCCTGGGGAATATTAAGATTGTGTTTTTGAAGAGAATGTGCAAACAGATTCCCTGTACTCTGGTACATTTCTGAGGGACTGGGTCCCCCCCCCCCCCCCATTTCATCCGAGAATAGATGCCAACCATAACTTTTAAAAATGTTCACCTCAGTTTGCCTTTAAAAGTCTGTTTGGGAAATCTGAAAGGGGTTTAAAATGAGTGTATTTATTAGCACTAGGCATCAATACCATATGCATGAACCTCGGATCATTTGATTGGTGCATATGTGCAAGAGTGCCAGTACCCCTAACCATCATCTTTCTTGGATAAAAAAGGGTCACCATTCATTCTTAACACAAAGTAAACGGATGATCCCCTGACCCATTTAAATGATACTTGCACCACAGGACCTTAGTATCTACTGCTTACTTGCGCTGTGACATACAGGTCTGTAGGTCAAAGTCATACTTTGGTGTTTTTCAGACTTTGCTGCTCTTATCCCCAGAAAACGTGTACAAACTCTCCCTTACAAAGTTTTTTCCGCTATATTCCCCAGAAATACTGTGCAACATCTCTACCAACAAATGAACTTCTAACAGATCCCAATATCCGAATGTGACAAAACTTGGTATGTGGGAGTGATGGATGCAAGTAATCATGTGCAGTGTGTCCATCATTATTTTGGTGAATAATTAATGAGCTCATTTGCAATATTTTGCTTTGCTTGGCTCATACTAAAAAGTGACTTTTTCTACCAGATCCCAATATCCCAACTTGATATAAAATTGGCATTGATTAGCCCAAATTAATTGGTCGAAGCTATTAGGTTGCAAAAATATTGGGCGGAGACGTCAGTCGAGCCCAATATTTTAAAATCATAGCGAGACCATTAATATTGGGCGTAAATCAGCCAATTTATTTAATCATATATGTGTTTGGGGATCCAATATTTTCACACACGTGGACTCCCCAAAACAGATAATGAACAAACTGGATGTGGGTAGTGGTACATGCAAGTAATTCCCATTCACTGTGTCATCAATATTGTACATATTAATGAGCTTTTTTTTTTAAATTTTCTTTTTTTTTTTTTTTTGTTAATTTTTTTTTTGTTATTTTCTCCCTTCCCAGGGCCCGCAAGGATCTCACACAGTTTTTGAACTTGCAGGTATTAGTTAGTTGTCCTGAAACTGAAAAAATATGGCTGCAGGGTAGCCCAAAAAAGAAGTTGGCAAAAAAAACCCTCTGTATAGGGAATTTCCACACCAGTAATACGTGAGAAACAGGTAGATCCAGCCCCCACTGCAAAGAGGTTGTTTTTTTTTGGTGACCCTCGCCTAAGATCCCTTAAACTGAGCGAATGGCCGAGATCTGGGTTGCAAATATGGTTGCTATCAATATTTAAGTATAAAATCTGTAGGAATATCAAAAAAGTTGTCATTGATATGTTATTTTGATCCGACAAACCAATTTTTAACTCGTAATTCTTACAGGGAACACCTGACTGAAAAAGTTCTGTGACCTCCAGGATCCACGGTGCATGCTATTCTTGGCAGTCCAGTCGCTCGAAAATTTTGGGATAACTACCGCTAAGTTTATGATTGATTGGGTATGGAGATATGTCATATCTTCAAGGAGAATGTTATCTTTAAGGTTGAGATTTCCATTGATAGGTGGACGAAAATGACGTTTTCATCTCGCCCATTTGTACAGGAACCAATGTGAGGCAGCATTTAGTGGTGTGAAACCATAGTGCTTTATGTTCTAAAATAAAAGCATACACATATTGCTTTTGCCCAAATGTATGTGAAACAAGCTTTTCCCCCCTTTGGCGTAATTTTAAGACTACCTTTAGGGATGGAGGAGGTATCGCTGGGTAGAGCTTAGAAGGCGTGGTTTATTATATATACCTAGTATCTAAACCAATCCCAATTTAAGGCTAAATGCATAATATTTAAAGAAAAACCTTAAGAAAATTGCAACCATTTTTTCACCGCAAAATTTTTATACACTCCCATTAATGGGCTATTAACACCCCTCCTTAGATATTTTTGATTTTGGGTACATGTACTTGACATGCTATAATATTCACCATTTAATAACTACTCAGTCTTTCACACCTGTCATAACCCGCAACAATGGAGTGCATCTGACCATCTCCTGATCTTCTGATGCATGCAAAGTTTGTGTGATTCAGGCCTTTCCACACTTTATCTAATGATAGCCCTGCTGTCCTTTTCATGATTTACTATCTAATAAAATGTACATTGGTTGGCGGGAGGGGGGTTATGTGGTTTTATGTCTGTGTGTTGAAGTGCAATGTACACCAACATTCTGAAAGATAGGTGGGAAATATGGCAACCATTCACCCTTAAATGAAAAGAGGTCTTGTTTTCAATATGCTTGCATCATGAATAACCATAAATAATCAAGATTGAATACTCATTCCCATACCAAATAGTTCCCCAACCAAGATATTTAAACTATTTGAATTTTAAAATGCTTTTTTTATTATTTGAGATTTTGTCTTTTTTGCAATCTCATTCCTTAGAGGGATTGGGGACATGTTATTTTCTTTTCTTGGCATACTTAGTTTCCCCCAGGGAGCCTGCAACCAACAAAATATCAAAGTTTAAACACAGTTTCCTACAAGGGCTAAATCAAACTTTGGCATTAAAATGTCAAAGCATGAACTGACAATTTCATGTTTTTTTTTTTGTATTGAATTTTTGCATAAAAAAGACATTGATGACGTTTAACTTAAAGGCTGATCAGAGATTTCTCGATTAAGGCGTACTCAATTTTCAAACAATTCGTTGTTTTTTGCATATACATAATGCGTTGTCCATATACTAATCACTGTGTGAAAAACTAGGCTCCCATCGAAAGTATCATGTAGAAATCCACAACTTTTATAAAAATCCGGATCCGGAATTTTTGTTTTAAACACAGATCCTATGGCCAATTTTTTTGATACTGTGCACAAATGTTTACTGCATCAAAACCAAAAAACTTGCGTCATCTCTAACTTTAGAATTAAGCCATTTTAGGGAAATCTTTAGTCTAGATGGCTATTTCAATTACTACACAAAAAAATATATTTGCAATCTCTGAGTGGCCTTTAAATTGATGCAATTTAATTTATTGTGTGAAAGTTGAAAAAAATCATGTTTTGTCTGTTTTGTAATTACAACATTCATTAGACTGGATTTTCACAAGGTTGAATAAAAAAAAAGTTTAGAATTGTCTTTTTCAAGAAGTAGTAACTCCTTCAGGGTGTAAATAAAATTATCCCTGATTTAGAATTAAGGTTCAACCGATAATAGGATCGGATATCGTATCGGGCCGATATTACCCAATATCGGTCTCCATAAAATATCGGATCGCCAAAAAAAAGAGGCTTTCCTTACCGATATTTGAGAGACACCAAATGTCAGCGAGTCTCTTTTATGCGGACATTTATTGTTTCGGTTTTGTTGTAATCCAATATGAAGGAATTAGTTTTTTTATAATGCAAACAAGAAGAAAAAATAGCCTAATTGCATACAGACTTCAATGTGAAATGTTAATTTTGTAAGATAAGAAAACCCCCATACAGCTAAAAACAAAAAAAAGAAAAACCCAAATAGCTGTTAAAAAAATTACAGTACCATATACTTTTGGGCTTACGAGAAAGATAAGTCTATAACAGATTGCTGGGTGATAGATCAATCTGTTCATCAAACTTTATTTGCACATTACTCAACAGTATGTGAAAGCAAAACAGTTATATGGCGAGTTGAGCAAACGGTCTATAGGTGGGCCCAAAAACACTCACCCCCCCCTTGGAATACATTAACACGCAGAGCAAGAGGGCATCACATAACTATCAAGAAACGCACAGAAGTGTTACACTTGTAACACTTGTAACACCATTTATTGTTAGACTGAAATCATGTCAATACTCTTGGTTCACTGAAGTTGTCTGGCGACTCTTGCATGCATGTAGTAAGGTCTCTACCAAGAAACAGGGAACCATTTTTTGGACATCAGGTCAGTAATTAGATATACAACCACATGTGCTTATGTGTAAGCCTGGATATTTATGTTTTGGCAGAGTGACCCCCCCTGACACTCAAGCAGTCTATATAGCAATGCCCTAGTAATTTTACACGAGGTATAGGTATGAAATAAACAGGGATTGTCAACACATGGAGTATGGTACCTCTAAATTTAGAAAGTTTTCTTTGTATGACAAAATTAAAAAAATTATTCTTTTTTCTTGAATGGCCACTTCCTTATTTATGAACTAGGGTAGTGTAACATTTGTTGGTGTGATGTTTGCATGTGTGCATGTGCTTGTGTGTGTGAATTGGAAATAAATGTTAATGGTAAAAAAAAAGGTGGTTATGGTACATACAAATAAAAATGTTTCAAAATGTGGGGATGACAGCCAAAACAAATTAAATGTAAGGTTTGGGGGGGGGGAGTTTCTCACATTGGGGGAAGTATGGTTATCTACCATTATAAGTCCCTCATTTTCAGGCTCTTTTTCGGTTCCAGTGCCCCCATTTTAGGACCATTTCCAGGGACCCTACTTTTCATGTCCAAAGCCACAATTCTACAAGTTTTCTTCAAAACCCCTCAAAAAGAGCGGGGACTGAGGGACGATCGCAGGCTATTTTCTTAATTTCTGTGAAACCTAGTTTCGGAGGAGACCCATTTTTGGGCCTCAAAATTGTCAGTCCCCCCCCCCCCCACCCGGTACAGGTTTATTATAGTCGTTCACGTAGGTACGTTTTGTTCCCCCTGGAGTTTATTTTGATCTCTTCCATTCAAATAATCACACATTAAAAAAAATAAAGAATTTCAAATTGCAGTGCCACCCGGATTATTATTTGGATGACACTCCGGTCATATAACCACTCACCTGCCACGAACATACAATTTCATTCATTATGGGAATGCCACAAATAGTGTATTTCAGGCATGGACATTCCTCACAATAAGAATGGATAACAGAAAGTTCCTGAGCCTCATTGAATTGTTTCACCTCCGCAAAAATTGGCGTCGGGGGTAACATATTCAGATGAATCGAAGTATAAGAAAGGCCAGAAAAGCCAAAAAAAAAATTGAAAAAAAAAAACAGACCAAAGTTGCAGGAGGAGATCCTGTACTGACAACATTTTTTAATAGTAATTTGTTGCCAGGCTCAGTGAATAATATTGGTTGACAGGGGGAAGTTTTCCTTTTTAAAATGGTTGATTTGGTGGTGAGTGGTGAGCTGACAGAAAGGGGAATGTCTATGTAAATGCAATTTAGCTTTACAACAGTAGATCAGGGTTTAATAAACTCTACCATTTGACCATATATATCAGGGTCAACAGAGGATGAGTTTTACTTCTACAAATTTCGGGAAATGAAAAATTGGGGAAGATTGTCAAATGGAAGAAAATTAATTTTCGTCAAAGTTTAATAAAGTGAGGAAAGAAAACAGCTGCAGTTAAATGAGTACTGGAAATAATTCTGTTACAATCTCCATGGCCTGGGGCCATAAACAAGCCCTCCTAATCCTCAATGTCATCTAAATTGTACTGTTTAATCCCTGATAGACCACGTACCTTAAAGCAATATATTGTGCAAAAATTATTTTTTTTTTAACTATATTAGTTTAGTCTTGTAGCGTTTTGCTTGCCCTGGTTGATGCATACTGAAATCCGTGGTTGACAAGGACAAAGTCAGTATTCCATGGGTTGATGGAGTTGCATGGTTGATCGGGTGGGGGTTCTAGCGATGAGTCAGGAATTGATGAATACAGGGTCCAATGGGTTAGGTGATGATTGGTGGAGCCAGTGGTTGATGGAATAGTGGAATCAGCAGGGGATTCAAGTCTGTTGCCAGTAGTAGGCCACCTGCATTATTGGAGCCATTTTACTGTATTTTGTTGTTGTTTTTCTTTTATTTCCTGAGGAGATTTGCATGTTAAGACAAAAAACAGATGATAGAATGTTCAATTTTATAAAGAGATGCCAAGTGATCCAAAATCAATAGTTTGTTTTATAAAACTCATAATTGGACAATCAGAGTATGATTGCAACTGTCTTGACTTGCCATTTAGCCCATTGAGCACTTTCTGGGAAGCCCTTTTCAATTTTTTTTACTGATAAAAATAAAAAAGTGCTTTTACATTTAGGTTTTTGGACTCGACTGGGAACAACTTGGATTTTTTGTTTGGCCTTAACAATGAACCAAATTTCACTGGCTATAGGCCTATATCCCAAACTATCCTTTGGAAAAAAGACTATACCTGCGATCACCGACAAAAAAGAAGGTGGCGTTATTTTGTCTTGTTAGATCTAAGGGGCATTTCCCCAGAAAACAAAAACGGTCCTGCTCCGTGATTTTTGAAAAAGTGGAAAAAAAAAAGGGCAGTTAGGGGACGTTAGGATATGGGATGCACTTAATTGGTTTGTTTCAACTCATTGCACAACTCAAACGCCGATTCACCTATGAGAGTTTAAGCCATAGGCATCCTTGATGCTCTCGTTGTAGTTTGATAATTTCCTTGGAGAAACCCTTAGGTTTACCCATTCATTAACATGAAAATTATAGGGTGATGTTCAAAGAAATTATAAAAACTACAAAGAAGTTATTGGTACTGTAATTTTTTTAACAGTATTTGGCTTTTCTTCTTTTTCAGCTGTATGGGTGGTTATTTGCTGAACAAAACTTAACATTTCAATGGTCTTTGGACATTCTGATTTGAGCAGTATGCATTAGGATTTTTCTTTTGTTGCACCCCACCAATTATAACCAAAAATACTACTTATCAGCTTGGATTAAAAGAAACCAAAACATAACATTATATCAACAACCTGTATAAAAAAGACTGATGTCTGGCTGACGTTTTTGGTTTCTCTCAAATACCGGTCCCCACACTAAGGGAAAAGCCCAACCATAGTTTACAATGCCAATTTTCATCCCCGGATATTTATTACAATAGAAGACGCTAACCAAATATCGGATCAGCTCGGATATCGGCCGATATTGAAAAATCGTTAAAATCGGTGTAGTCGGATCGGAAGACAAAAAAGTCAGTGTTCGGTTGACTATTCCGAATCCTGTGGAACCGTACTCATAATTACAACCTGCATTTCCACCAAAGCATACACCCATGACAAAAATGGGGAAAGTAAATAAGCCACAGACCTCAATATACAAAAGATGGCGAACGCCAGCGCAAAAGCAGTAACCATCTTTTGCCACCCGTGTTGTACTTATATCCAAAGCGTGGTGTACCAATTTATTCATAGATTCATGCTGATTTCCATAATTTGGTGTACCACAATTGTTCATAAACTTCATGCTTTTGCACTAGAACGATGTACCATGCCAGGCCAAAAGAACAGGTTACGGGGCATGCGCATGGAGCGTGTGAGTCTTAAATGGAGATGCCGTAATGAATATTATAATTTCAACAAAAAACGGTACATGGGTCCGCCTATTCAACGCCGGGCGTACAAACTGTTTAAAATGCAGCTTTGGTGTAATTATGGATAAGACCACAAGCACGTGGCAACATGTAAGTATTATTCGAGTGCAAAAACACTCCATGGGATTAGGATGGTGTATAATAATGAATATGTAGGCAACCCCGTCACCAATGGGTGGCCTATGAAAGTGGAAGTGGTCAAAATTTTGTCTCAGAAGAAAGTTGTTTTTCATGTGCCCTGTGAAGCTTAGGGCTGAAGGATATTTTGTGAGGGGAATGTACTCCTGTTGGTATGGGTATTGCCACCTATAACATCAAGACCATCATTTTCAGGCTCTTTCAATTCCAGTGATCCCCATTCAGGACACATTTGTCAGTTCCAGAGATTGACTTTCATGTCCAAAGCCATCATTCTACTAAATTTTCTTCAAAACCACCTCACAAAAGTTAGCTGGAATTTGATTTGCGTGGCAAATTGCAGCTTATTTTCGAAAATTTCGGAAAAACCCTAGGCTCTGGAAACCGCCATTTTTTGTGTCTCAAATCAAACTCCAGAGCCTTTAATTTTGAAATCAGGGAGGCACATACCTACCCAAATTAAAGTTGATTGTGGTTATTTACCCACCAAATAATCTAATTCAATCAAAAAATAGCTTGACAGTGATTGCAAAAAAATGAGTCATCAGAACTGCCGAAATCATTTCAACTATGGCTACTTGACATGACAAGATCTGAGCATTTGTTGTTATCGCAGTCCGTCCATAGGCCACAGTGCAGTTATTTTCGTTTATTTAGTAATAACGCACCAAATTTTGATATTCCTGTAGCAGTGGCGGCACAGACTCTTTTTTGTGGGGGGGCAAACGGGGGGGAGCAAAAGTGAAATTCTGGTGGGCAAAGTATCCAAATATTTGGAGATTTTTCAACCAATTTTGGCTCAAAATCGAGATTTTCCCCCAAATTGGGTGATTTTTGGCCCCAATCGCCAAATTTTGCACAAAAAATCCCTCCATTTCTTTACGGTCAAAAGGGGGGCGCCGCCACTGTCCTGTAGAGACATTTGGTAGTGGGTAGGGGACAGCCTGCGCCAGGGATGTATAGAGCGATCTCCCGAAATCTGGGGGTGTAGTTTGCCGTTTTGGAGCCGTTTTTTTACAGAAATTTTTGCTCGAGAAAGTCATAGGCTTTGTGTGAGCATTTCCAATGGTGTGGCGGAGGCATGCCATTGAGGCAAAGGATTGTGCAGTGTGAAACTCTACTGCTCAAAGTAAGGGCCCTTGTCAGTCTGGTAAATGTCTTGAACACGTCTGGAAAAATGCGAGGACTTGGGGAAACCTGGTTCCAGGGAAATCTACTATTTTGGAGGGAAATTGTAGTATGTAAAAAGAGATACATAAAGATTGAAGGGAAATTTTGCCAATCTTGAAGGGAAATTTGATGTGTTCCCAGGAAATTTGGCATTTTTTCGTGGTCTTCAGGTTAAACCATTCAATAATTACCATTGAATTGTTTACTACCAAAGTTTGAAAACACTTTAGGCATGGACCTATAAACAGGTCCATGGTCCACACTCAACCTACCTCTGGAGAGGGAATTTTGAAACAAACTATTTTGGATAGTTGAAATAGCTATTTAAAAATTTCAAGTAGCCTTTTCTTAATAACCATAATATTAACTTGAAAATATTTATTAATTTAATCATGTATCATTATTAGAACTAAAGCTTTAGCCATTTACCGCACTCAATCCCAAAATTCTATGTCAAAATGAAAGGGCTGCAAAAATTGTTATTTGGTTTGGAAGAGGACCATGCATACCAAGGACAAGATGAATTTATCTTGATAATACTTCTAATTCAATTGCTCTAGAGAGAACAGACAAGACAGGCCTTGTTTCAAACATGATGTAGCTGGTAGATCACTCGGCAGTAAATTTGTGTTTATCTAGATAAATGATAGTTATGTTATAACTCAATTAGATATCCAATTCACAGTTGGGGTGGTCTGTTGCATTGATGTGGCTATATCGGGGTTATAGTAAACCTGGGACTGATATCCTATGCACAAGAGTAACCTTTCAGTATTCACTTGACCCTGGGACTTGACAATACTTGGTTTCAACTTTTATACTTTCAACTAGCAGTGGTTATTTATATATTTCAAGTCATTTTCATCTTCTTAGGATTCTTAGTTGTAGGAGTTATTAGCTGAACAATACTTTAGTCAGAAAAAAGTATGTAGGGCCTATCTTTCCTCAACAAACATTTGTTATACATGTAGAAACAATTTGTTTTTGAAACATTATATAAAAATAACAAATAGTGAATACTCTGTATATATTTGTCACAAAAACTATGATCAGGCCCTTAGACTATTTAAATTATGTATCTTATTTGATGTGGCAAATAAGATATTGTAAAAAGACAAGTGACTATATAGCCTATTAATAGGCAATTGTCTTTTCACACTATATTTTATCGTCATATCAAATAAGAAACATAATTTCTACTACCTATTTGATTTTTCACTTGATCTTGGAGACGTTGTAATGAAACTGATTTTTTTTTTGTACCCAACTTTGTATGTCCTGGCATAAGAGTAGAGACCAATGTTTACCATTTCACAAAAGTCAAATTCTGTTTTGTATTCCATTTTACAAAAAACGATTTCACCCGATTTTCTGTTAACAACACGAAGAGTCAATGAAAATGACCGTATTACAGTCTAACGTACCTGTGAGAGATTATCAGTCATTGAGTCAGTGTTCCCAAAAGTTGGCCTTCCATGCCCGACTCGTTCGTTGTTCACTATACATCTCGAGATTACAACAATTTGAACAGGACAAACGGTATTTAAAAGCTAAGACTGTGCCTTTTAAAGGTGATTAAGTGTCATGCATGTGACAACTATATTTTGTAATTGGCAAAGAGGACACTTTTGCAATAATAAGCAAGGGTTTACATGCATCGTTGATGCTCTCATTTTATGTCAGTCACTTTCTCCTTTCTGAAAACACTGAAATGAGCTGCCTTCAAATTTATCCTCCAGCCGTAACTGATTTTTCAGACAGTAGAAGAAAGAATATTTACACCTGTATACTTCAAGTACCACCCTGATGGAATAATTACAGCTGACTTGGCAAGGTGCCTCAGTAGTAGCTAGTAATCCTTCCGTGCTCAGCAGACGAGTCAGTTTTCAAGAACTAGGCCTTATTTGTGAATGGCAAATTGATATTCTCCATTTCAATTCCACTCCTATTGGTAAAGAACTCGGACGCTAACTGTCACGCTGCATATCACTTACGTCTATACGCTTCGCATTAGTGAAATATGAGCACTACATTAGCCATGGACTTGATTGAGTCTCACGAACGGTGCAACACTGTCTGCCGCACTCGCACTTGCCGTGACTATTAATACCTTGATTTCTGATGCTGTTGGGCAGTGCTCACATACAAAAAAATGCTATGCCCCTTATTCTTGTGTGAATAATGTAATGTTGGTCAGTGGTCAGATTCCATTATGCCAAAATAGCTTGGTATTCTCAAAAGGAGTCTAACTTTAGACCCAGGCTTAAACCATGGTTAGTCCTACATGAGTGGACCTTTTTTTCCTTTCAAAATACTGTCAAAGTTAAATGTAACAGGTGAGAAAATTCCTCATGAATGGTTTCAAGTACCTGGCCCATCCACGAGGAGTTTTCTCACAGAGTCACATGTTACAGCACACTTTTAGAGTATGTTGGAAGGAAAAAAGTCTATTCATGTAGGAATAACCCTAATTTATACCCGGGTCTAAAGTTAGACTCCCTTTCAGAACAGGGTTAGCACTAAGTTTTGAAACAAGGGGTCCAGTGGACCCCTTAACAACCTGGAATTGCAAATTTTGAGGGTCCAATCGCAAATTCTGGGGGTCCACATTTTTTATTGTTAAAAATTGCAAGGGTCATCTTCAGTCATAGTTCAATCACTAACAATGCAATACTATAGCAGTCCAATCTGTCATGTGCCGACCTCAATTTTTTTTTTACTATGAATAATGCCATGATTAAAATAATGCTGTAGTTAAAAATGTCAGTTGGAAACAGATTACAAAAAGGGTATGTATTGTAAAGCATTCAATTTAATTGTCAATTTGTCATTTATTAAAGTTGATAACATTTTAAAGTGTAATTTTATTGTAAAATGACAATATTATTTTTCTTTAATTAAAATTGCCAAACAAGACCAAAGAAAACTACACTTGTCTTTCTGCTGCTTTTTTTTAATTAGAAAAAAAAATCATTGTCCACTAAAATATATTGTTAATAAATCAAACATGTAACTTTGTTTCTCCAGCTCCCCTCCCCTCCCATAAATAAAAATTTATCAAAATTTATAACCCCCCTCCCCCTCCCACCACCACCAGTTCTAGCCACCAGATGCTTTCTAAAATACACCCCTAGTATCAGCAGTGGGATAGTCCAAGGGGTGAGCCACAGCATGGGAGGTGAAATCAGGTCAAGTGGGTATTTGCTTAATTCGTTAGTTACCAGTTTCTGGAGGACACAGTTAAGAAATACACGGGTGATGCAGTATACTAATATGAGCGAATTAATGTGTCCGAGGTCGGAAAAAAATAAATAATGGAGAGGCGCAAGCCGAGTTCCATTATTTAAGTTTTTCGGCGAGGATACATTATGAGCCCATTAAATTACTGCAAACCTTATTTCTATTTATTACCGAAAAAAGCGTGATATATGGAAAAGCATTGCGACCCATTTTATTGCAGAATAATGGGCGTAAACACTACATCAGGACTGCTGCATTTTAAATAATGGGCAGGCAGAGGTAATAGTCTTTGTCAAAGACGCCTCGCATTTTTAACCACCAACCATGCAGGAGCGCGCCGAAGGCGATTGTCGAACGCCGAAGGCGTGTCGATGAGCGGAGCGCAGGCGTCTTTGCGCCAATTGGTATTTCCCTGTGCAAGCATTGTGTCAATCAAAGTTATCTCGTCATCGTAAGCACCGCCCAATTTCATCGATGACAACGTTTTCAGATACTTGTCAATATTGATGACGTAGCCAGTCAAAAATTACAGATTGATTTTTGGCACGCCTAACTAATTTAGCATTACGCATGCAAAACAAAATCACTCGACGAAGCTCTTAAGAGCTAGCTGCAAGTGTGAGTGAGTCCGTATGGTAGGTGAGATGGCAGATGGGCGAGTTGTAGCCCCGCTCTGCAGAAATAGTCCCCAGTAAAAGTATTCCCACCTTCCCTGCACAACACACTGAATATGACAGGAATAGTACGGGGCAATATAAGTTAGTCATTTTATCAAATTCCTTAGCAGTGACCAGTCAAACTTGCCACTCACAGACGACATGACAAGTGATTTTGAACATTAAATTAAGAGGAATCCGACCAGCGGTATCATCATGCCACGAAATGGCGTGTGTGGTGAGATCAAAATCCAAAATCTCAAGCCAGATGGAAAATGAAGCTAGTTCACATAAGTACGCCGAGAATTTAGGGACACGCACCTCCTAGACTAGACAAGATACTTACCTCGGGGAACTTGCATGAGCATGATGAGTTTGACAAGGCACCTCCACAACTGCACAATTAAGGCTAAACTTTCGACCGAACCATGGCCTGGCTGAAAGGATGCAGTGAAACTACCCGTGTAATACAAGGCAACATTGTTCACTGACAATGACCGTATTTCACATTATAGTAAACGTATCACATCAGACACGTAGCCGTAGCTTACATACCAGACACAGTACGTAGGATACGCATGGCTAGCTTGAATAATAATCCTACACCGCCGGCATGATCCCTGGCATGATCTACACAGTTGACAAATAATTCCACCATGATTTTCACAGGGCCGTTGCAGAAACAGTGTTTGCCATTTTACATTCCCAGCTATAGAATAGCTGTATCAGGCAATCCTGGCTGGACGCTTTGTTTTGAATGCGGGTACAAAAAAAACCCCAATAATTTAATGGTTATGACAGTTCCAATAAACTCGTATTCTAGGAACTATTTTAAGCGAACGATGAAATCATCATTGACCAATCAACGATCGCTATAGTTTCAGAAGAAATATCGCGAAAATCAATGAGTAACAAAGAAAAGGGAATATTGCGAAAAGGCTTGAGTACGACTGACTTTGAGCGGTTTCAGGGAGGGGCGGACTCACACAAATTGATAAATAATCAAAGCCTGATAAAAGGCTACAGAGGTAATAGAATATTGATTAAAAGGCTAAGGTAGGGTACTTTTAACTCTTTAAATGCTACATTTCATCATGGACGGTACTGATTTAAGGGCTCTTTTACGTTTAAAAAAAAATAATCCTATGACATATAAACATGATTTAAGATAACGAATTTGGATAAATAAATGCACAATATGGATGTTTTATATTTAAAACAAATTGGATGTTGGAATTAATCATTTTGAATAGATAGAAAACTTTGAATTTATCAAGCTGAAACTCACTTCAAGGTTTAAGGGTGAATATGGGTTGGAGGGGCTAAAAATGAACATTTGAAAATTACAAAAGGAAAAAATTACCTTCATTGTGCTCTTTGTTTGACAACAATCAGAGCTTCCGTCAAAAGTTTATGGTCGAAAATGTTCACATCGCGGAATTGAAATTTCGTGTGTTATTCTTAGGATTTTAGTTTCTAAAGCTGCGAATTTTTAAATTTTTTAAGCTTTAAAAATTTATATCTCAAAAAGTTAATAAGCTTTGACCTCAATTTTCACAATTATTATGAAAATTAAAGTGCTTCTTTGGAATTGATAATTTTAAAATAGCATTTCTATAAATATAATAAAAAATAAAAAATCAGTGTTCTAGACAGAATTGCCGAAATCTCAGAAGTAAATTTTAACGGTATGTCTTCGCTGCGCGCAGGATTCTAAAAACACGATAATGTAGAATGATGGATAAAAAGTAACGTATCTCAATTAGGACTTACTTACTGAACTAGAATAATTCCACAGCCCCAGTTAGAACTTGATTTAAGAGGTCGGAACACTACAATTTTTCAAAATCATGATTTTTTTTAATTTTTTGTGTGGTCAGGCCCCTAAATCTCAAGTCTCTACGGTAGTGGAATTATTCTGAGTTCAGTAAGTAGGCCTGATATGCTTTAATTTATCTGTTATCCCCAATATCTATGATTAATCGTTTTTAGAAATCATTCGCGCGCCCGAAGACTATCGTTTAAAATTTACTTTGAGTTATCGACAATTTGTTCTAGAAACACTGTTTTTCAATTTTATTATATTGTAGAAGTGATATTTTAAATTATTATCAATTACAAAGAGTAAGCACTTGAATTATCATTAATAAGTGTGAAAAATAGGGTCAAAAAGCTTATTACTTTTTGGATATAAATTTTTAAAGGCTTAAAATAGTTCTAAATATCGCAGAGCTGAGGAAACAATAAAATACATATAGATAAAATATAAGGGAATTTCAGGTCCAGGAGCGACATTTTTCGACCATAACTTTTGAACGGAAAACCCGATTGTTGCCAAAGCAAAAAGAAAGGTAATTTTATTCTTCCATTTTAAATTTTAAAATTCATTTTTGCCCCTCCAAACCCCATATTCCACCTTAATGATGAAAATAATTTGAGCTACTGGTTGGCAGTGGTTCACGACTGGACCGGCCAAGAAAGAAACTTTATTTGAAGTAAATATTAATAGGCCTCATATCTGTGGCAATGTTCGATTAATGATCATGTGTCGTTTTTACACTTTGAAATGAACGGGAGGAGGGAATAATTGATATACTGCATTTCTGTTCTACTTTTAAATGAAAAAAAGCCCAACCTTGTTAGACCATGCTGCTTGATGAACGTCGGCATAGTTAGCACAAATTGTTTAAAATATTCGCATAGGGGACGGGTTGAACTGGGGGGATATCACTAGTGTGAAGTTTGCGATGTCAATGAAAAGGACAAACAAATTGTCATTCATATACTGAAGATGATGTTTCCCCGAGTTTTTCTTAAAACCACAACTTCTATACTTTGTATCTGACTTGCGACATTAGCCTGGTAATCTGGGGTTTGAGGACATATTTTTCAAAGGTGCTAGCAGTATGCGGACCGCTTCCCAATACTGAGGTTGAGCAGAAAACTCAGAATCATTTTCTGGGAACTCCATTGTGCACAAAGCAACGTTCATTTGCAAACTATAATCTTAGTTGGAAGCTATTTTTTCAAATATTTCCACGATGATTTTTTTAGGCTTTTGAAAATTGTTCTGCGGCTGCTGAAAATTTTTCTGGACCGGCGGTTCCCGTGGATTTTACATTGCTATCCAGTTCAGGAAGGTATTTTATATTAATGAAATTACAACACCTGACATCGCAGGGAGGACAATAGTGGCGGGGCATTCCCCAGAATGACGACACAGATGCGAAATAAATGAAAAACTGTTTGTAAATTTTCGGGATTTAGCATGCGAAAGTGGCAAAATTCATCATTGGAATTTATCATTTGCTGAGTGACTTGGAAAATGTCAATACTGAAGTCGGGGGGATTTTGTCCGGGATTTTTGTGCGTCAGCTGGACGCGTTAGCTAAATGAAAATCTAAGTTTATGAGGCCGAAACGGCCAAAAAGAGCGCCTGGACGCCAAAACGAAACTTAGGGGTGCGAACCCTGTTTCAGAAGACCCAATCTTTGGCTCTTCAGGTGACTGCAATTGCTCAGAGCTCTATTTTTTCAAAATTTTACAAATAGCAGGGGGTTGTTGTGATTTAGGTTTTCCTGATTCAGGATTTTCATTTCAAGGCCCCAAGTCCTTTTACATCATCATTTTGGTACCTGATCCAGAGTTACAATCAATTAAAGGGGGTGACTGATCATGGTTCCTAGATTTTTGTGGGCCACCAGCTATAGATGGCAGGACCACTTTGCATCCGTTGTGGTTGCATAGGTATGTGTGTATCTTATTATGATGGGTGTATGTGTGTACTAAATGTTTTTTTTTTTAATTTGACCTTCATTGGAAACCAAACTTGTGTAATAGGTGCACCATGGGATCCCTCATATGTTGATGAGGTCAAAGGTTGCCAAGGTCAAAGGTTGTGTGAGGTCACGTTGAAAAAGCAAAAAATGTAAATTGACCTCAATTGAAGTGAATTTTCTAGTGGAACTAAATGTGTCATAGGTGCCACCATGGGATCCGCATATGTGAGGTCAAAGGTCATGTGTCAGGTCAAAGTTCATGGAGTGGCCCATAGCTTATATTCTTTGAATGCAGTGAGTGCAAAAAAAGCCGAGAACCACTAAATTTCTAGTGTGTATGTTGTTTTTTTTTTAAGTTTTTTCCTGTTTTTTTAAACATGATAAAAATTTTGATATTAAAATTGGATCGAGGAAGCCCAAATTAACTGGTGAGGATATGAGTTTGCAAAAAATATTGGCGGAGACGCAATCGAGACCAAATTTTAAAACTCATAGCGAGCCCAATTAATAATGGGCGTGTAAATAATCAAATTTGTATCATTATCATGTTTTGGATCCGATATTTCAAACTTGGACTACTCAAAACATGATAATGAGTTAAAATCGGGTCCTCCAGCTGTTTGGATAGTAGAAGTATTGTGTGTATTAATTGGGCCCAAAGGACCCACTGGTGTTAATTATTTCAGGTGACCACATTGGATACATTTTTTGTCCTAACATCAAAAAGGAGGGAAAACTTCTGGTTCTAAAAATTTCACCTAAGTATTAATGAGAAAAAAGAATGTCTTATGACACCAAAAATGCTCATTTTGAGGCTAAATCCGGGCACAAGTAATCAATCTATCCAGGGCATTATAACACCTTCTTCATTCAAAGTTGTTTTTACCTTTCAAATTAGCCCAATTTAATTTAATAATTTGGACAAAGTGTTTGCAATCCCTCCAAAAATCAGAACAAAAAGGCACATGTTATTGAATTTTGTCCAAATTAGAGGCTTCACATTTTTTAAGAGTCAAAATCATCTTGGGAGGCATGCTAGGTTCTTCTGATTTTAACAAAGAGCCCGTACTGCCATGGCAAACAGAATTGTGTGGCTGTATGGCTAAATACTTGTAAAATATTGTCTAGCTTTTCATTCCCCCTGGCTTAACATGGACGACTGGCACATCTATCAAAAAGTATGGGTGGTTGTGGAAGTATGGACCCATGGGGTAGTATGTGTCAACAATGCGAAAAGATATTATCTAAATTAGTACTGCGTGAGAGCGACCATTATCAGGGTCGCCATTGAGAATGCGTTTGTAACTGGAAATATTCAAATATCTCCGAAAAACAAAGGGTGGTCTTATGGGTATTTCATAAGATGTCGAAATTTTTGTTCTTACGAGAACATCCTCAACTGGTCGGAACCTACAGAACCTTTTGAGAATTGAACATTTCTGTCGGTAGGTTTTTTGAGTTCGCCTGAACGAATGTTTATGGGAGAGGCAATACTATCCAAATTCTGTGGGATCCGTCCGTATTGTCCGTCAGTCCGTATGTCCGTCAGTCAGTATTTATGACCCGATTAAACCTTTTTAAATGCTATGCAGGCCTAAACACTTTCCCCGATTTATTCAAATTTGATAGGATGATAGAGTGAGGTGCCGCACTTAGTGTGTGTAGCTTTGGCTGCATTTTGCAGTATTCTGAATTTTAATTAGCTATTTGAATATTTTTAGCCATTTCGTAACTTTTTTTGAAATGCTCTTGCTGGCTAAACGCTAATCCCAATTTTACTTCACACTGGTAGGGTGATAAGTGAGCTTCCAATATATGTGTAGCTTTTGGCTGCATTATTTGCATTTCATGAATATTAATTAGCTTATTTTGGCCGGTCAATGACACACCCTTTCCCGCAAGTTGTGTGCAAGTTATCGGAGTTCCGTAAGGCGTATAATGATGTAACATGTGGAAGGAAGCAGTTAAAAATTTAGTTCTCAACCTGATTAGGTGTTGGGCATATTTCGGCTGAATTACATATGCAATAGCTAATTGATATGCAAAATCAAGCGTAATTGCTATATTGTTTGAAACGTTACATCGGATATGCAAAATCCTTCACTGCACGAAATCCAACATTATGGTGCGCATCCTCTTTGCCATTTGAGTTCTGATACTGCGACCTTAGGTATGCAAATGAGCTTTAAATCGCAGATTGCTGTATCGCTAAATGGTACATTGGATATGCAAATTCCTTTGGTACCTGAAAAACTATACCATACATCTTGTGTTTGAATCATTGGAGGGGAAGGGTGTGGTGTTTTTGAAGGGGGAAGGTGTGGTGTTGGGAGGGCAGGGTGGGGTGCGTTGGCAAGTGGGTGCGTCGGGAGGGTGTGGGGTGAGTCTGGGGGTTTGGTGGTGGTGGTCGTTGGGGTAGGGTGCGTGGGGAAGGGTGGGGTGTGTCGGCGAGGGGCAGGGTTACCCCTCTTATGACCTGGTGACTTGGTGTGACCCCATGGGACCCCTTGGTGATCATGGCTGACCTCAATATCACCTTTGGCCCATTCACAAATGAGTGTTCCAGGAAGCGATCGGGTTTGGCCTTCTCATTTTCTTGTTTGTTTTTTTCCTTTCCTTTTGCAGGGTGGGGTTCGTCGGGAGAATGGTGGGGTGCGTCGGGGCATGGTGGTGGCGTCGGGGAAGGTGGGCGTGGTGACCTTGTGTGGCCCTGGTGACCTTGGTGACCCCATGTGACCTTTGTGACGCCTTTGAGACCCTATGCGACCTCAGTGACCCCATGTGACCTTTGTGATCCCATGTTGACCTTTGTGCCCATGTGGACCTTGGTGACCCATGTGACCTTGTGATCTCATGTCACTTTGGTGACCTCAATGGTCACCTTTGACCCCTTTAACCAACCCCCAATGCAGACAACACTATCGGTCCAGGGCCGCATTAAATTTTTTCATACCTTTTGTTTACTTTTTTTATAATTCTCTGTGGCTAAACACTAGGCCCGATTTCAACTCAAAATAATTTTGTGTAACACTGTTCTCTAGTGCTTTGTTTCTTTCTAATCATTGTTCCAAACTTCCATCATAAAGCACGTGATCGCGCAACCAGCGACACTTGTGGTTTCGAGAATACGCGCCTTTTCTGTAACCGAGATTCAATGTCCCAATTTAACAAACTTGTATGTGGGTAAGTGGTGCATGCAAATACTACCCATCGCACTGTGGCCATCACTATTTTGTGCATATATTAATTATAATATCTATATTTCTGCATATTTAACCCAAGGCGCCGAGAGGAAATGAGAGCAACGAAAAACGTGGGTAACCTGGTCGGAAATGCCTTTTCGTTGCATCTGGTCCGTCAACAACTATTTTTTGTCGCGCAAATGACTAGCATTGCTCCATTTGGCATCTGGGCCGTCTTACCGGGAAAATGACGCGATTGTTTTCGTTGCACCTGGGCGTCTTCCTCGAAAATGACGCGATGTTTTTCGTTGCATCTGGGCCGTCTTCCGGGAAATGACGCTGATGTTTTTCGGTGCCCTGGGCACGTTATTGACTGGACTGATGCGATTGCTTTCACTGCATTTGGGCCGTCTTGCCTGCAGAAGGCGCAGTGCTTTTCATCAGGCGGGTGACACTGTACAAAGGCCCATAGACAATTTTCGTGGTGATAGCGCCACCATTTTCGATAAGGCTATGGGTTAATATGGCATAAACGTATTCATGACCGTAAACCGGGCATGAAGTAGCATAATAGCGTCACGCACGACTATGACGTAGCGTAATTAGCGCCACTCAACCGACTGGCAACTATAAGCTACAAATTTCATGCAGATCATGTGCAGTACGCATCCATTATTTATTTATTTATTTAATTATTTTATTTATTTTTTTACCACCTGTTTTTATTGCATTTACACGCGATTGTTTCTCCTTGCATCTGCGGACGTCTTTCCGGTAAATGGCGCGATGTTTTTGTTGCATCTGGGCAGTATCCGGGAAAATGGCACGCGAGTTTTGTTGCATTTGGGCAGTCTTCCGGAAAATGGCGCGCTGTTTTTCGTTGCTTGGGCCGTTATTGACTTTACGCTACTTTTCCTGTGCGGGAAAAACGGCAGAGAGGCAATGAAACGCAAACTTTGGCGCTCGTTGCAATCTGGGCCGGTAAAAATAAAAATAGATTGCCTTTAGTGCATTTTGGGCGTCGGCCGGCCAAAACGGACCCGGTGAGCTTATTTTTTTGGCCAGACAGATTTGCTCCCTGCGGGGGGAGGGGTCTTGCAAGGTTTACTTAACGTAATTTTGGATCAGGTTCATTGGGATGTTGTATGTGTTAAACAAGGGGCTTATATGGGATACAAATGTAAAGATCAAATCAAATGTCATTTAGGGACTTTGTAGTGCAGGGAAGGATCAGGTGCGTTAGGTTTGAAACAAGTGGTTTATTAGCTTGGTAAAGTAGAATCGGGAACACGACGCCCCCACCCCCCCCCCCAACATGGAGTGTCCAGTCAGAGGACCTTCAGACCAGGGGTTTTATGTTGATACAGATGTGGAATTAAGTTATTTTGGGTCAAATGTTGTGCATGCAGTATATGTTATTGTTAAATTTTAGGTCTTTTAGCCACAGTGGACAAATCGGCAGTCATGTATGTATGCTTATGATTGAAACAGGAATTATGTAGGGTAAAGATGTAAAGGTTTCAAAGGTCATTAGGGATCACTTACCGCTATGTTCAAATTATGTTTTTTGATGACTGCATTGCGGCTCATATTTGGTTAATCATGGAAAACAAGGGGAATTGTGTGGGAATAGGTGGGCAGTCAAAGGGTTCATTTAGGGGTCACCTTGTTTCATTTCCATCAAAGTCACTGCCTATGATAATATAGTAATATAATATTAAGATGTCTAATCAGATTCAATTGGGGACCTATCCGAGGAATGTTCTAGTTACCAATGTTTTTATAACCTTTAAGAAATCTATAACAATATTTGCCGATAGGCTTGTAGGTCCAAGAATCCGGTCCAACTTCTCCCCCAATACCCATTTCCATGACTCTAAGATTGAATTTTCACAGCAGATGCACAGTTTATTGTAAATATTGCAAAGTTAATGGTATTCTCAGCAAATAAGTTAACTTTTGTTTGTTGTTAGGTGACTTTTAATTTTTCAGTGTTTAATATTCGTCCCATCAGCACACCATTTGCTGGTTGTTTAGCTCATGATGCTGAGCACATGACATAGTCAGAATTGATGAGTCACCTGGTCGGCAAAGTGAACAATTCCAATCTTACAGATGACCTGGGGTGATAATATGAGAGTGTGTCATGTAAAATTGGCGTGTCTTAACACAGTTTCCCTTGATGAAATGCATGTTTCAAGGGAGGATATCAGCTATTATGCGCCCCAGAAAAATGACTATATAAAATCGGATTACCCCCAAAAAACAATTCCAATTGAAGAATGAACTGCCTAAATTTAAGAGGCATTTTTTTTAAAATTTCACCTAATTTTGGAAGTAGTAATTATTTCAAGCCAAGAGGAAGGTCCTATGGTTCCAAACTAGGAGGTGTTTTTATCAAAATATATCTAAATTTTTATGAGATTTTGTTAATTGTTAATAAAGTGTTTAATTTTTAAGAAAAACATATTTTAAATTTATTTTTGAAAAATTAGACACACCTTAATTTTAAAATCTAAGGCCAGTAAAAAAATAAACCAGTTCATCGTCCCCCACCGCTTCTGATTTTGGACGCCGCACCGATTTGTTTTGTATTTGTTATTTTTTTTTTTAAAAAAGCATCCATACCACCAAAAAAGAAGGCTAAAAAGGAGGAAAACGAAGTCAACAAAAAATATCGGTGCACTATTGCACTTCATACCTATTTAAAGGTGACCCCTTCATTTTTTGAGGTCCAATTTCTTTAACCCTCTTGCATACTAACTTTTCCCAAACGAAAACCCCACAATTTTCAAATATATCATGGTGGCCATTTGACATGGCGGCCATCTTTTTTGAAAAAAATAAATAAAATAATAAAGGCCTCCTCGCAAACTTTTTTAAAAAGTCTGGGACGATTCACTGTGATTTTTTTACTTGGCAATGGAGAATTGTCTCATGTGAATTCCTCGTTCATAAGACACCTAAAAGGCTTATTGGTATGATCAAAGTTGTAGTTGATTCTACAAGTAACTAGTAAAATTGCGTTATAGTATTTCTAGGAAAAAAAGTCGGCCAAGTACTGACATTACCTAAGCACTACTAATTCCTCTTGGCTAGCACTCATAAAAAATTATTCTTTAAATGCAATATGTTAAACCATTTACAAATGAAAACCAATCTTATAGTCCAAATCATGGTAAATGGGGTCAGAAAGTCACCCAAATCACTATGAAGTTGGAGCATCAACAGGAATCCCACAAAAATCTCAAATAGCACAATCACCATGAATTTTGAATACAATTATCTGTTAATTTTAGAGAATTTTTGTACAAAAATGTTTTCAGCAGGCGTTAGAGAAACCATCTATACATACAACCTCGACTAAAAAAATAAGATCTGTCCGTCTGTCTGTCTCGTTCGGCGTATTGGTTTAGTTACGCTTTGACATATGGGGCTGATAGTTGCATGAGGTAGGGAGGATGGGATAGTCTGACGTTTTACCCAGGGTTTTTCATGAGTGGACCCAAAAAGGTCAATATGTATTTCCAGAATGCTATTCTTTTCACTATAAGCCCAGAAACAAGCCCAAAAGAAATGACACCTCAAGAGCTACCCAAAAGCCTTTGTTTTCACCTCCAAGAAGAACTAAGATTCTGAGTTGTTAGGAAACTTGCAGAGTACTGTGTGTTGAAGTTGACACAGAACGAAACGAGCACCGATGATAAAGGATAAGCACCGGCAAGTGGATACGGATGAGTAGACGGCCCTATGATTATTGATTGATATATTGCAAAATTCACATGTGACACTCGGCACTGTTATAAATTTCTTACACAGATACAAGAAGATGCCCAGTGCTGTACCTTTAATCAATTTGTCTAATGAGGGAATTGATTGTGCAGGGAGAACATACAGGTGCAATCCATTTTATTGACAAAAGGTGAGGAAGGAAGGAAGCAAACCCCAAAAGGTGCATTATTGAAATTGTATATAGTTGAATTCATAGAATCTGCTAAGTGAGGATTTTATAAGATGGCTATGTTGTCCACGATATGAAAAAGGACATCAAATCTTGCTGCAAAATAGGGTACGTGCTAAAAAGTGTAGCATGTAATGTAAACATGTTGGACAATGGGGGAAATTGACAAAACCTTTTCAAAAATGTTTTCATTGCAAATAGGAGGTAAGTAGAGTGCCCTGCTTGTCTTGTACAAAATGGGTCAAATAAGCTTTTAAAAGGAAGTGCGTTTTTGTTTATAGGATAAAATGTTCTCACAATACTGAAAATTCCTGAGAGAAAACATTACACAATATATACTTAAAGGCTGACTCAAGATTTCCCGAGGTGTGCCCTCAATTATCTAACAAATCAAAGTTTTTTTTACTATTCCTAATGCTTGTCCATACATTAATCCTGTGCGAACTATTAAGCTCTAATTTATGTTCTTCATAGGAAACTCCCAACTTTAAATATAGTCCAGAGCCAGAATTTTTTGTCACACACAGTATCCTATGTACTGGTACATACATTAAATGTTTACTACATCAAACAAAAATCAGATTCATCTCAACTTTGGAATTAAGAACTTTTGAGTGACTAGCCTTAAATCTAGTTTCTAACAAAATCTTATGTCAAACTGATGGTAGCCTTAAATGCTAATTGAACATGTGGATAAATACAGAAGGCAGCTCAAAATGTCAATTTAATATGGAAAATGATGGCATGATTCAAATCTAGCTGGGTTTTTCAAGTTTTCCACCTCCTTTCCAGCTTAAGGGCATGTGAACCGTGAGTTTCCGAGTATCTATTTTGGTTTGTAACTAGCAATATTTAATTATTGTATGTAAAAGTATACATTTCTAAACGAAATTGGGACGATGACCCGATGGTGGCAGCAGATTAATGTAAAACTTTCCGTATGTTGAGAAAAATACTAAAAAAACACTATTTTGGGCCCCAAAATTTCAGACAGCATAAGCAAAAACATTTGTAATTTTCATGATTTCTTATGTTTTTTTTAGATAAGAAACAAAAAAAAAACAAGAAACAAAAAAATTTGTCTAGGACGTTTTTATCATTTTTTTAAATAGAGGTTACTTTTCGAAATTAAGGAAAAATGTCAAAAAGTGGTGATTTTACTTTTCTTTCCAAAATTTGAGGTATATATTGGAGAATATTTTATTAGAAATAAAAATGAAATTGAGAAAACCGTCCCTAGAGAATACCAATTGCTATCGTAGTAAAGTTAAACCTTGCCTTTTCGGTATTTTTGGAGTTATCTTCTCTGAAAAATTGCCAATTTTGAAAATGAACATTGAGAAAATCCGGTTTAGTAAAAAAGTGACTTCTCACGCCATTTTCAAGCTGTCTCTTTCTCAAATAACTTTCTTTGAACTTCAAATTGAGTAGGAGGGTTGTGCAGGTGATGAAACTAACATCTTTATGCACTATTGAAATCAAACTATTTTGTCTCTACTCCAGAATAGAAGAAAATCCAAATTTCATCTGGTCTACATTAGCGCTTTGTTTTATTTTCAAATATTATTTTTCGTTTTTCCAAGATGCGTTGCGCAAAAGTAACTAACAACACCGACACGCTTCATTACGCAGCAAAAATTCAACCGCGCGACCGCGATGGTGCTTCTGCGCTGGACGCGTGAAATGTGCTTAAATTCCACCGTTTAACCAGCAAGTTTTTGACTTTAAATGGTCCAATAGCTGTTTTAAATCGGCAAAAATACAGCTCAGGATTGTCTGTCAGTGGATAACCTTTGTTGGTAACAAACACACCGTTGTGTTTAAAATGGTGGCAAATCAGAAATTCGTGTAAAAACAAAAGTCCTCATGGTTGACCGCCTTAAGGCTATGGAAGGCACATTGAAGTCAAAAAATGTGCAGTTCCAGATGGATAGCATGATTTAAATTGCAGCTGGTATGTCATTTTCAACTTGGCTAAAGGGTAGGAGGAACTGGCAAAATGTCAATTCCGGTTTGAAATTGATAACATGATCTCATTCCAGCTGATATTTCAACCAGGCCTCTACTTGCTTTTTGTCTCCCTGGAAGTTTAAAGGGGATGACCCCATTTAAGTATATAATTTTTCTTCTTGGATGAATGGCCTTTACCCTAAAACCCCATCTTTTTAAAAGTTTCGCGCCGATATTTCAACCTGTTTTGAAGTGAGATTTAAAAGCATAGTTCTGTAATCCCCATAGAGTACTGTGTAAAATTAATATTGGTCGACCAAATAGGGCATATTTTTCATCATCCACATCCAAACCAAAATCCTTTTGCCAACGATTTCAGAGGGTAATGAGAAACATAGTAGCTTTCTTCCCTGGGGACAGGCTATTTAAGGCGATCGACCATGTACCTTTAAGAATAGACGCTATGCAATCATTTCTGTAAATGTGTGTGTTTATAGGTATACATGTATGTAATGTTTTGATTTAAAGAGACGTGAGGACATTTCCAGAAAGAAGCGTCCTCAATTTTGTCCAAACCTGGTTTGGACAATTTGAGGGAAATTTGTATCCTCCAAAAATCTCCTCCTGTTAAAGTTTTGAATTATCTGGAGTTTTGTATGAGCTTTAGTGACAAAACTTGGTGGATGGTAGGAGGGTAAGAATTAGTTTTTGACATGATTAGATTTTAAGGGCAAATATGTTAATTATACTTGATTCGCGTTGATATGTTCGTCGCCCTGGAGTTTTGGACCTATTCCAATAAGTCGGAGAGGGGTCAACCTAGCTCTACAGGGAAAATGAAAGAATTCAAATGCACATGCCACACCGGATTATCTTGGAGGACACTCCAGTCATTTAACTCACTCACCTGCCTCTAAATACAATTCCATTCATGTATGGAAACGCACTATAGTGTATTTCAGGTCTTAACATTGCTCACAATAACGTGATTAACAGAAGTCCCTGCGCCTCATTGAATTTTTCACCTCCGCAAGAATGGTACGGGGTCACATCTCAGATGAATCGAGTATAAATAGCTAATTTTCATAATATGTGCAAAAATAATATATTTGGGGGTTTATTGTAGATGCTATGAGGATAGGGCATCCACCATAGGAAAGCTTATAGCTAAGGCTTTCATGCACATAAGTTGCTGGTGACAACTGCTTAATTAATGAGCTAACATATAATATGTTACAGGTTTATAGTCAATGTTATGAGGATTGGACCATCACAATTTGTAAGGGCTCCCATGCATATATATATGAGTGGCTGAAATGTGTCCAAAATAGGCTGATTTTTTTCATGTTTTCCCCCCAAACCAGGGGGGCTTGAGCCCCCCAAAATCACCCTGTGGGTACGCGCCTGTAGTAACTGTAGAGTAGACATGAAGCAGCTATGTGTCAACTTCAGTGTCCACACCATGACTGTCCTCTCTCCACCTTCTGCATGAGCAGCCATTAGGGAAGGTATTGTAAAGGATACATGTCACTATGCATAGCTAGTGGATGGCATACTATCCTGCAGCCACTGTATTACAAATTGCTCAGTGTGTGCTGTACATATGCCGTGCATGGTAGGTACAGAGTAGCTGCAGTATCCCGGGGGGGCCACTCATGTGTAAATGTTGTAAGCACGCGCGTGAATTGACTTTCAAAAATGACCCTAAGCTAGGATTCCAAAACCTCTTCAAACCGACCCTAAACAAGGATTTTACC
>JAMKCH010051484.1:0-10623 GCA_023653785.1 Ophioderma brevispina
CAGATACATCAAGAAACCACATTTTAAAAAAGAACCCATGATTCTTGGAATCCTCATAAAATTTTTTGATTAAGAAAACCATGTTGCAAGATGTTATATGAAATTTTCACAAAAATACAGTTCCACGTTTACTATATCCCATTGTCGATGAGGTCACTTTATAAGTGCCGTTGCGGTTGTTTTCAGGTACAGGCAAAAAGACCGATATACAGATTGGTATGTTTGGAGGAGTTTGGCGTTTGGGTATGATTTTCAAACTTGAAAATCTATATATCTACAAATTGGAACATTATTTTTGCTCAATATTTAGTTTATGAAGAGCTCGTGATATAGTATCAAAATATTGCAAAAAAAAACTAAATTTCGCCAAAAAGTACATTGGCCCTGCCTGTTTTGGAAGTACTCGTGTCGATAGGGATTGATATGTAGAGGAATATGTAGTAGTGACATCAATAATTTGGCAAGAAGATGTTGAGGAACAATATTGCAAAGGTGAATATTCCTAGGATAAGCCAGCGCAACCAAGTGTTGAAAAAAAAAAAAAAAACGTGCGTTTGGCCGGGAACTCGAACCGTCAACTCAGTATTACCTCTGTATTTCCACCATGGAGTATGTATATATAAACCATAAGCTTGTCACTCTTTAAAGTTTAGTCCCCTGTAAGGGATTGGGGGGGGGGAAAAATGTTAGAGATGGAGCATGGTTGGTTAATACGATTTTTCATATTTTAATGATTTTTTACCCGTTGTTCCAAAAGTATAAGTGGGGAAAAGTATGCCAATTTATCAGAGTGCAATAATTTGTAATAATTATGGGACGCCCTTGGCAGCAGGAGTGGACGCTGGCTGTACCCCACCCACCCTTTTTCACCCGAAAAATTAAATTAGTAATAGCAAAAAATCTACTCTTAGGGAAACAATGAAAAAAAAAAAAAACTCATTCATTCGCTTCACCTCCCCCTTGTCACAGGGGAAGGACAACATAAGCGCCCAACTTCTTGCGACAACTGCAGCTAATATTGTCTACCATACTCTACTAGCGCAAGATAAGAAGTTGTGTTTTTAAGTTAAAATTGCAACAGAAACAGGTTTGCTGGTATGATAACTCTCAATAGTCACCGAGTAAAGATCTAATAACATAAATCAAGAGTAAGCGAAGATGCAAAAAATTGGGCGGTCTTCTGTTTAAAACCTAAATTAAATTTAATCTACTCTAACTATTAAAAAATAGTAAGTTAGCACAGGGATGTATATTCTTTGCTATGTCCCTGTTGAACGGGGCAATACGTTTTGTCTCTATGGTCATGTGGAGGGGAAAATTAGATGTTTAGGTGATGTTTAGGTGATGTTTAGGACGATTGGGCCTACTATTTTCCCTAGACCTTTGGCTCGGAAACTAGTAGGACCTTGTCTCAAGATAATCTCGGGGCAATATTTCTCACATATCCCTAAATGAGCAGCTATATATGTATACTATTTCAGTCCGAAGATTTTAAAATTCAACGCTTCAGACGATATTAAAGTGCACTGTTTCGGCCGGAACGTCTTCAATCCGAAACGTCGTCAGTCCTAATCTGATAAGTAAATCATCATTTGAATTTTTCAAATGCACGTCGTCAGTCAAATTTCAAATAACCGTAATACTATCCCCGAACCCGCTTGTGAGATTTATAGAATGACCGACTTCTTTACCCAGGAGCTAGCACAAATTTGGAAACATCTCCAAGACAAAAGGTTTGAGTGATTAAATATGTGACAGCCTGACAGTAACCATCTGAAAAGTGATTCTTAAGTGCCGCAAGTGGGGACTTAAGGAGAGGGGGCAAAACAAAGTTTGAACAGGGTCAAATTGTATTGTTTTGTTGTTCTTTTTTTTAATCCAATCAGGTTGTTGAAAAAGAAACACCATGTTATTTTTAACCGTAAGGTTCAGAAAAGGTTAAGGTTTGTAATGTACAGCCTAAAGTTTCAGAGTATAGCGAAAAAACAGCCAAAAATCAATAAAAAGGTCAATCTCAGTTGTACAGGGGTCAAATTTAAAAATTGCCCGATTTGGATAAAAAATGGTGCAAACTATGGTGGAGCTCATAGGATAAAAAAGGAAATAGTTTGGTGTGTCTCAATGCTTGCTTAAGAAAGTGGGGGGTAACAAGACAGCCCCATGAATGCAATGGACGTTGACCTCTTGTGCACCCTGAATCGGAAAAAACTTAACATTTAATGACCGTCAAAACTATCTATTTTAATCCTATTGACTCCACAATAATTGGCACCATTTGTTAGCCAAATCGGAGCAACTTTAAAATTGACCCCTGTAAACGGAAAATTGGACCTTATTATTGATCTTTGCTGTTTCAGCCTATAAAACTCTGAAACTTAGGGTAAAATTACAAATATACCTTTTCTGAATCTTAATGGTTACGACACATAAACATGGTTTGGCTGTTTTCAAACACGATTGGATTCAATTTACAAAATTTGACCCCTGTACAAACTTTGTTTTGGCCCCCTCTCCTTAAGGCACGACTTGCGGCAACTTAAGAATCACGTGTCAGGGGTTTCTGTCAGTCGTGTCTTATAATACTATTAATTCACTCAAACCTTTTTACTTGAGATGGGTACAAATGTGTGCTAGCCCCGGGCTACTTGCTTTGGAGATTCTGACTGGCGACGTGCTTGTTAAATTCCGACTGACGACTTGCTTTAGAGAATCGGACTGCCGACTTGAGTAACAACGTGTCGGGTGGGGGAGTTTGCGGGCTAACATAGGGCATTATTTGTATTTTCGTGACTAAAGTAGAGGCAGTATGATTTGTCGATTTGCAAAAAATTGCGTAATGTTGTGCGGGATAGTTGAATTGATCCCCAATGTTCCGGTGACCCCCTTGATGTCCTATGAATGGGAAAACATTAAAGCATGACCTGTTTTCATTATATACATGATATATATACAAATATACTGATTTTGTGTCAGTATGCTAATCTTTCAACAGTTGATAAGACGGAATTAAAAAAATACGAATAAAGTTATTCGTCAAATTGCGTCGCACTGGTGGCTGCCACTCATTGCGGAAGACAGGAATTTGGAGCATAAATATGGTGGAGTATCACATACAGGGCAGGTGGAAGAGGGAAAGATGTTAAGAGAGATGGTTGGCAACAGTTGATCGTTGAATATTATATTGGCGAATTGGGAGGAATGTTGTACTTTAAAGTGGGGGGGTAGTCATTAAGAGAGATCAAATATGGTGAGTTACACATTATTGGCCAGAGTCGATTTATGGCAAGTTGGATGTGGCGTTTAGTTTGATGTATTGGGGATGGTTTGAAAAAACATACAAAATGAAGGCCTTTTTGTAGAGTTTTCAAGGTGGCGATGTTAATTCAGAATATTGGCATGCAAGAGTTGTTGTCTGGTAAACATTCTCGTTTGGTGTGTTAATACGCAGAGAAAAATATAAAAAGGAGGGTGTGTTATGTCAAGTCTGAGAGGGTAGTTTAGGAGGGATAATAATATGGTTATGGTGAGTTGTCACCTTCGCCGTACATGAAAGTATTGTAGTGTTGTAAAAACTCTTTTCATAGTAGTTGAAAAGAATGTTGGGAAGAAGCAAACAAAAAAAAAGTTATGATACTCTGTGGTAACTCGCCATATTTAAAACTCTCGGAACACCTGCCCCTAAGTCAAATTGTAAACATTAACACCAGTCAAAAACACACCACATCACACTTGTAAGTAACTCTTTCTATATTCTGAAGGTAACAACTCATCCATTTAAACTCTCACAATGACTCCCACTCAAGTACAAACATTCCATTAATCCACTACAACGCGCTACGTCACAGCGTTCGCTAATATAATCGTCGAAATGCGTTGCCGGTGAAGGACAACTCACCGCATTTAAAATCTCCAAAAGATTTCTCCCTAGTTTAACGTACAAAACATCAACAACATGCGCTTTCCGCGATTGATGTTATTCCGTCGGTTAATGTTAATATTTTCTATCTTATGTTCTCATTACCATTACAGCATATTTCAGAATATTTTACATGGGCAAATAAATTTGTAGGGGTAAAACATAGTTTCCAAATTCAAAAAGATGTCCAGTAATTTGGATGTATAGTCGGTAGAGCTAGCACCAACTGGCGAGTGCCAAAAATTGTGTAAAACGTTTTTTATGAGTGTGAAAGCGCACTATGATGAGATGCGAGTTATTCCGTATTGAAATACACGTGTTACACAATTGGCACTCGATGACCCTCCTAGCTTGTAGCTATAAAAAATGGCGGGCCCATTCAAAGGAACGACTTTTTTATTGTATAAATAAATCGATCCAAATGACTGTTAAAAATGAGTCAGGTTTAATTATGATATTTACAAGGTTTGAAAAATACAAATAATTTCGGCCATGCAATGAATTTTATGTCCTGTGTTTCCATTCCGGTGTTTTCCCGGTATCTGCAAGGTATTTGCCAGCTATTTCCAGTATTTCCCGGTATTCCCCTCTATTTCATTAAGTTACAGTTATTTCTGTTATTTCCCGGTATTCCAGGCATTCCCGCCCGCCCAGAAAGAAACAAATGTTTTCCTTGGGCAATGGCAAACCCTGAATCTGGACTATGAATCACGACCAAAGAGTTCGAATCTAAGCTTCCGCAAGCATGGAAGGAAGAGATAAGAAGGAACCGCAACGATCCACTTTGCTTTGAGAATCACACAGACGACAATAATTGCAATGTGTATAATTCCCACATCAGTGGTCGCAATGAGGATAATCCTATCCTTTTTTTTTTTTTCGCTCGAGAAATTGCGGTTCGCGGTCGTTCGTCATGCGAAATTGAAGATTTCTGGATCTCCGGGATCGGCGACGACATCAGCACGCGATTGCAGGCTGGGTAGGAAAATGCTCAAAATAAACTTACGCGGCTCATACGAACGGCGAAACGTTTCAAAATTCGGGGGGGGGGGTCCTTGTGGAAACGGGGTTGGTAAGTGGAGTGCGGCCGAGGGTGTAATTTTCAGCCCCTCTGGTATCGGTCCTTTTTTGGGAAATTGTATCTGAATATGAATTATATATTCTTCCATGCAGATCAACCAGGGTAGAGAGAATGCACGCAAACCACAAGTGTACAAAATAGTACAGCCAGAATGGTTCAAAATACGTTTTAACAGTATTGTCTGCCCTTAACTCCACCAAAACATGGTTTACTTTGCACATAGCTAAAGGACCTCTTTATACCTGTGCTAACGACATTTTGCGATTTATGAATCGTGTTTGTGACTTAGTGCAGCTCCAGGAGTCCTGTATTGTATATGCCCCTTTCTTAAACATCCTCATGATATGAGGAACTTCATCCTAAAAACTATTAAATAACTCACACGAATCTTGCGAGGTATAGACCGTATTCAATAGCGGACATGTTGGTGCCAAATAGACGCATTTCCAGTACGAAAATTCATTCACCTGTAAATGATCACTGTGCAATCTCTAAACATGAATCGATTGACAGCTTATATATTGTAGTCCTGGAATGTGCATCTTGCCCACCAACGTGGCTGGTGGCTGACGTCAGATTGAATACGTCATATAAAGAAAGGACTTCGCGTTAGCTAAAAGGCTTGTGGACAGCACGATGTAAAAATGTGACAGGCAATTACTGCAGCTAGAATATTGTCTTAATTCGCCCAATCTGGACTAAACATAACAAATGGAAGGCTATTTAAGTTACAGTAATTTTAAACTCTAGTTAAAAAAATGCGCGTAAAACAAAGGACCATTTACCATCCGCGCATGGTATTCTTGGTTGTGAGATCGTGTTGTTTGTCAACGGACATCAGCGGAGGTGACTTACCTCCGGAGTGATCTAAATGCAAAAAACACGATTGTTTGAAAAATGAGGGCGCCCTCCTGCGCAGGACTCTCTGCGCAGCTTAATGTTTACATGTAATAAACCAATCCGATTGTACACACATTCAACACCTCACTGGCAGCTTAGCTGGGGTGCATCTGTGGGGCATCCTGCTTGAATTCACCCATATGTTCAGAGTAAGTGCCGTAGCTTTTGAATTTATTACTCAGCGGGGTACAGACGTACAAAAGATCTGGGTAGGTTTTGGGTTGGAGGCCCACAGAAACAATTCTGACCATCATTGGCTGGTCGATGTTATAGAGAGGAGTGGCTTCCAACAAATTTAGGGAAAAGGATAGGTAGCAAAAACTTTCATTTTGCTGTATTTTTCGGGTCGGTTAGTCAAAACATCGGCCACACATCCTACACAACCAAAAGTAGTAAGAACCACCGAAGCAAATTAGGGTCAAACTTCATGCTTTTCCTCCAATGGACCCACAATCTTGGGCACTAAACGCCTACCGATTTGCCGGGAACAGAATTATTTGTGATATTCTAAAATTACTTCACACTTATAAGTGTTCGTGCATAGTATTCAAAAAACTTCTACTGTAACGATTGCTCGCTGATCATCGACCACGCGGCAGGGGAAGGGGAAATAGATCAAAGGGTTTCGCTGGTTGATTTACTTTTCTTGGGCATAACGATTTGCCGGAGACAGAATATTTTGTGATATCTAAATACTTTCACACTTATACGTGTTCGTACACAAAGTATTCCAAAAAAAAAAATCTACTGTAACCGAACTTGCACGCCGATCATCGATTGCGCAGGGCGGAATACGATTCAAAGGGTTCGCTGTTGATTACTTTTCTTGGTGTGGGCTGAGACGAAGTATCCCTAAGTGGTCGTCGAGAGCCACATTGTGTAAACACGTATTTCAATACGGAATAAATAGCAATCTCACATAGGTGCGCAGTTCACACTCCTAGAAACACGTTTTAACAACAATTTGGCACTGGCCAGTGGTGTAAGGTGATACTAGTCTCAGGTGTGGGTGAATGTATAAACCGATTAAACATGGATGTAGTGGAAACTCGTTTATGATTTCTTATCGCGTCTTTTCCATCTGCAGTTAAAGGGATTAGCAGCGAATTGCGAGAGAATCGCAAAATGTGGAAATGCCTTGTTTTAACTTATCAATCAAGGATAGTGGTGTACAATTCCATATAAACTGCTTTAATGCAGAAACAAAACAAACCACAAATACATGTGAGTAAAAAAAAAACCCCTACCATTCGAATAAAAAATAATTAATAATAGTAAGAATTGGTTTTTGCTCACATGTTGCTAGTTTACAGAAGGATAAACAGACTTTCAGAAAACTCTTATTTTGTGTGTCATTTGGACTTTGGAGAAGAAGTTACGCCTATTTTGATGAGAGACGTAAAAATCCTTTTGTCCGATTTTGAGCCAACAAAGGATGCCGCTTACATAGAGTACATGGTTCTTCACAGTGATTGAGACAAACATTTTAAACACCAATTAGTGGTTAAAACAATAGAAAGTGGGAGAGAGTAATTGAAGATTATAAAAATAATATCCCCGAGTATTACAAAAGAAATGCTGAGTGAAAAAATGTTCAGTTTCCCAATAAGAAAATTCAAGATAGCTGGTGTAGACCACACAGTTTACTTTGGTTCCGCAAGATTTTGCATGGTTTTTTAACCTCAACGAAAACCTGGTAGGCAAAAGTGAAATCATAGAAAGTTTTTCATTCCGCTTGAAAAAACAGCAGTGCGATATTGAATTTTAAGTTTTATTTCCGATTTATTTACAGAAAAACTTCAGCTTAGTTCTTTCTTTCTTCCATTTATGGACCGCTGAGTAACTGTATTTGTGCCAAATAATTACCTTACAGATGTAAAAACAAAATTTCTGAGCAGTTTCATTATGTTCAGAACGGTTCATTGAAATGGAGTGGTTTTCAATAACTGACTCTTTTGATTGAACAATTGTAATTTAATTTTTTGAAGATATTTTACTTATAATTATATTACACCATAACATTTTATTCAACTGATATGTTGTTGTCGAGAAAACTCCATACCATCTGTAACTTTGCATATCACATCAAGTGGCTCCATGAGGATAATCCTATCCTTTTTTTTTTTTTTTTTCACGCTCGAGAAAATTTGGCGGTTCGCGGGTCGTTCTTCTTTCTCTTCAATTGCGTAATGAGATTCTGGATCTCCGGGAAGCGGCGAATCATCACGCGTTGCCTCTGGGTAGACAATGCTCAAATAAATACGCCGGCTTCCATAGAAACCGGCGAAACGTTCAAATTTCGGGGGTGGGGGTCCTTTGGGTAAGGGGTATGGAGATGTGCGGCCGAGAAGGGTATTATTTTCAGCCTCTGGTAATCGGTCCTTTTTCTTGGAATTTGGGTATATGAATATTGATTATATATTCTTTCCAGTGCCGATCAACCAGTTATAGAGAATCAACGCAAACCACAAGTGTACAAAATAGTACACAAGAATGGTTTCAATACATTTTAACAGTTTTTTGCCCCTAAACCTCCACCAAAGCTTGTTTTACTTTGCACATCGCTAAGTTAAACCCTTCTTTATACCTTGCTAACGACCATTTTGGGTGTCGATTTATTAATAGTGTCTGTGAATAGTGCGGTGCGGCCTCCAGAGTCATGCTATTGTATGACCCCTTTTCCTTTAAACATCCTCCATGATATGGGAACTAATCATAAAACTATTAAATAACTCACACATATTATTAGCAGAAGGTATAGACCGTATCAATAGCCAGCCATGTTGGTGGACAATATAGATGCATTCCATCCCTACATACCTTCGACCTATCAACGTCAGTTGGATCGAATTTATTAATACAATAAAACAATTCGTTCCTTGGCAATGGCGCCGCCATTGAACATTAATCTACGTTGCTACCAGAAACTATACATACAATGAATATGAACATCTTTTTTATAGAATTATGAACTATGTTCTCTGACAAATTTATTTGTCCCGTTGTCATATTCTGAAATATGCTGTATGTAATGAGAACATAATATAGAAAATATTAACCGGCCCGACGTAAAATAAAATAATCGACGGAAAGTCAATGTTGTGAATGTGCAATGGGCAACTCATTTGAAGATGATATTTAGCAAACGCTGTGATGTCGCGTGTTGTAGTGATTAGTAGTGGAAATGTTTGTACTGAAAAGGGGAGTCATTTTGGAAGTTTAAAATATGTGAGTTGTTACTCAAAAGTATTAAAGAGTTACGTTAAAAATGTTATGTGGTGTGTTATGACTGGTATTACTGTTACATTTTTGAAATTAGGGCCGGTTGTTCCGAAGTTTAAATATGGCGGTGTACACACAGAGTATCATAATATCACAATATATGAATAGTTTGTTACAGCAAAACATCAAATACTTTCGTACTGTGGAGGTACAACTCACCATAACCATATATTACCCTCCTAAACTACCCTTCCTATACTTGACAAGTACAAACCTCTTTTTTATTTCTTCGTATTACAACACCAACCAGAATGTTCCCAAACACAACTCTTGCAATACTCTGAATTAACCACCACATTAAAACTCTACAAAAAGGCCTTCAATTGTGTGGTAGGGTTTTTCAAACCATCCCCATACAAATCAACATAAGTCGCCACATCCCAAACTTTGCCATATCTAACTCTGCCATATGAGTTCAATACTCACACATATTTGACCTCTCTTACTTACTACCCCCCGTTAGCAGTACAAACATTCCCAATTGTCGCTCAATATAATATACAACGATAAACCTGTTTGCCAAAAATACTCTAACTCTTTTTTCCCACCTCCCTTAGATGTGACATCTCACCACATTTTTAATGCCCACATTTCCTGTCTGCCTGCAAAGATGGCAGCCAACCAGTGCCGACAATGACGATAAATTTGATCGTATTTTTTTATTCCGTCTTATCAAACTGTCAATGATCCCTTGCAATCGCTAAACATGATCGATTGACAGCTGATGTATTGTAGTCCTGGAAAGTGTGCATCTGTCCACCAACTGTCTGGTGGCTGACGTCATAATTGAATACTGTTCTATAAGAAAAGTACTTAGCTTAGCTAAAAAGGCTGTGACAGCACGATGTAAACCCCTTGTGACAGGCAATTCATGCAGCTAGAATTATTGTCTTACCTTCGCCAATCTGACTCAAACATAACAAATGAGCATTTAAGTTTCACATATTAGAACTCTATTAAAAAATGCAGTAAAACAAAGGACCATTTACCATCCGCGCATGGTATTCTTGTAGTTCGGTGTCAACGACATCAGCGGAGGTGACTTACCTCCGGAGTGATTCTTATATGCAAAAAACAACGATTTGTTTTAAAATTGAGGGCGCCCGCCTGCAGGAAATCTCTGGTCACCTTTAATGTCACAGGTATCCACCAATCTGAATCTGATTTTACAACATTCCAACACCTCACTGGAGCCATAGCTGGGTGCATCCTGCTTGATTCACCGCAAATGTGCAGATTAAGTGTAGCTTTTGAATTTTACTTAATCAAGAGGGTACAGACGTACAAAGATTTGGGTAGGTTTTGGATTGGAGGCCCCCAGTACAATTCCTGACCATCTTTGCTGGTCGGATTTGCTATAGAGAGGAGTGGTTCAACAAATTTAGGTACAAGGAAGGTAGCAAAACCTTTTCATTTTGTTGCTTATTTTCGGGGTAGTTCAAAC
>JAMKCH010051485.1:0-10331 GCA_023653785.1 Ophioderma brevispina
ATTCCAGCATTGAGAAAGGATGGTCGCTTATTCCTCTGAAAACATCAGAAAGCTGAGTTTTTGAATGAACATCAAATCGGTGTGTATAGATGAAGACCCTGACATTCCTTAAAGACAGAGCGACCCTTCAATGCCGGAAGTATCAACATTGAACCAATGTGTTTTAAAGTTGCGGAAGGCGTTAAATTAGCATAGGGCCCTGGCCCCGCTGGTGTGACAACAAAAATTTTGTAAATGGCAGCTAGGAGATACCCTGCTTGACTTTTATTTTCAACAAGTCCCTGAGTACTGGTGTAGTTCCATCTGATTTGGCTTAGCGCAAACATCGCTCCGATCTATAAGAAGGGGGACAGAGCCACAGCAAGCAACTATAAACTACCGTCCTGTGTCACTGACACAGTATGTTGTAAGCTACTAGAACACATCTTGCACAGTAACTTCATCAACCTTGAGACCAGTACCAATCTTATCTGCTCAACATGGATTCCGCTCTGGACATTCCTGCGAAACCCAACGGATCCAGCAGTACAACCGACTTGTCTGAATCCCGCGACAATTAAGACCCAGTTGACATCATCATTATGGACTTTGCCAAAGCTTCGAACACGGTCCCGCAATAACGCCTGTTTAGAAAGCAAGAGATACGGGATACAAGTACCACCTTTGTCTGGATCTCAAATTCCCCTTACCAAACAGGAAACAGCGTGTTGTGGTATAGAGAATGTTTCCGATGGACACATGTGCAGTCTGGAGTGTCCTCAGGGACTGTGTTGGGCCCCTTGTTGGTCTTGATGTACATTAAGGACCTGCCTAATAACATCAAGGCTAATGTTAAGTTCGCAGATGACGGCTGTTATGTACACCTCTGTCGTAAAGAGAGTACCACCATCAGCTCTAACTTGAACACCTTAATAAGTGGCAGAACTAATGGCAGGATGAAATTCAACGTTTTTCTAATTGCTTTGTATTACATCTCTCTCATGCCAAGTCACCCCATACACTTACATATACATTAGGTAACTCAATTTTACAGGAAACTAAATCACATTCATATCTAGGACTCGACTAAACAAATGACCTTAAGTGGGGGAATCATGTCCAATCTATTGTGGCCAAGGCAAATAGGGCCCTTTATTCATTAGGCGGAACCTCTACTCCTGCCGCAGGACTTGAATCTACTGCGTATCAGACTTTGGTCCGCCCCACTTGGAGTATTCCGCAACGGTGTTGGTCCCCTTCCACTACCAAGAGCTGGATGACCAACTCGAAAAGATCCAGATAAGAGCGGCTCGTTTCGTGTGCAATGACTATAGGCAAACAAGCAGTGGTAACATCATGCATTCAAACACTGAACATGGGATACATTAGAACGAGAAGGAAAGTAGCACGTTTTCATGTCCACAAGTAATTTTGGACAGGCTGCCATCCAATCAGAAAGTTTCTAGACCCGTTCATAAACGCCATTTCCTCGTCATCTACATAAACTCGCCTACCAAATACCACCTTCAAAGAAAGACCTGCCACAAGGTTTTCATTCATACCTGAACTATCCGTGAATGGAATGATTCTTCCACCAGATCTAGTATCAACTCCGGACTGAAACAATTCAAGAAGCTGTCATTCACCATCTTCGCAGCAAAGAAATAAAAACTCAAGCACCTAAAACCACCCTTCGCACACCAATATTCTTCCGTTTGGCTCATTTTTGAGCGTTGAGAATATTGACCCAGATCCACATCCATGGTTTAATTGATGGCCCAGAAGTTGATGTGTCAGCTGTAGATGATCTTGCGCTCGACATGTGTGTCTATCATATTTGCTGCGAGCCATTTAGACAGCTTTTTCCAGCATGCATGCCATTGGATAGGTGTCCACCGCGCTCACAATTTTGAAATAATTTGTGGTCCTAAGTATCCGTTTTTGGTCAGTTGATCTTTGTGTGGCCTGCCTCAAGACAGAGACTGCATTTGGGTGTTGGTTTCCGGACATTCTCTGTACTGTTGATCCAGACCGTAGAGCAAAGAGAGGTACAACCGATTTAATTTGATTGACCATATAAAACAGCTTAACTGGAGCATCAGTGAGCTTCCTACTATCCTTTGGGTCTGGAATTTGAATCATAGCATACCTAGGTGCTTGGGTGTAGAAACTTGAAACATACAACATCTGTGTCCACTGTACAGTGATTCCATTTCTGATTTAATTCTTCGTTTGCGCACTTTCCATTGCAAGTGTTTCCTTTATCACCACCTCTCTCTCGTCGCTCCTTTGCGAAAGTATCTCCCCCTCAGCGATGTATTCCTCCGATACGTTCTGGGGCAGTTCGTGGATACTCATCTAATATTTTCTTCTTACTCTTCTTGTAACCTTTAAAGTTTGCAATAGTCTCAAGTTTGTAAGATTTTCCATCAACAGAGGTCTGCTGATAGGGCAATTGCTTTTGCTTCCTTTATTAGACATATAGATGAACCATCTAGATTCATCAGTAATGTATTGTGTTCCTAAAACATGTTCGGGCTTTAATCTATCAGGCTCATCGTCACCTCTAGTACATTGTAAGACGGCTTGTACACGAACATACCTTGGCACTGTGAAAGTAATCCATAAGTCAGGGTCTTTCATACGGTCAATCGTGATCTAATCTCACGGTCTGGGTAGTTCTGTCGGATTGGAAGCCATAGCGTAGGCCTGTGTGCTATATACAACTGCACACACACGTAGGGAACACACTGTGCAACTGGCTAAGCTAGTATTGCCCCCGCGAAATTTGAATGACAAAACACAATTGCGGTGTGAAAGCTACATAGCAGCCGAGTAGTTAGTATGTGTATCAGTAGCCCTGTAGTGCAGAAAGGCCACAGACGAAAATCAGGTTAAAATATCACAAATAATAACCAAAAAATACCTGCACATCAATCCGAGAGCCGGAATAACAATAGCTTGAGATGATAGCCAACCAGTGATAGGTAGGATAACATCAACAATTTTCTGTCCCCGGTATCTCAGAGCACGTCATGCACTTACGACAACACACCAGCATATCCCTATAGCCATAACATGGTAAAGTTTCATAGATAGGCATAAATGAAGGTCCAAAAAGTGTGATCATATATTATATATTTTAACACATACGGTAGCATTTTTCGATGCTGCTAGCATATTCCAAAACCAATGGCGGCCATTGGGCTTTCCAAGTTTGGGATTTTGCACAAAATTAGATATAACTGCAGAAAAAAGAGAACATGTTGTCATAGTAATTAGTGATTGACATTCCTAGTGAATAATGGTACAAAGTATCAAAACGTCCACTCACTTGTATCCCACATCCTATGGCTTCTTCATTTTAATATGCATATCCCACGTCCCAATGCCTGATCCTCTCAGAAATGGCTCTGTTTTGCATTATTAGGATAGCTTAACAGTCCGTGTCCTAGGCCCTGCCCCTTCAGCCTTCGATTGCTCACCTTCAACAGAATATGTCAAAGGTGGTAGCGGAGTTTCTCAGGCGGAGGGTCAGATATTCTTCGTCTATCTAGACGATTGGCTGTTGTAGCGCCCCTCCGTTCACGCATGTTCTAACTTTTGTAGAGGAGTTTTCGAACCAAAATAAAGTTCACTCGGTTTTATTGTCCCCCTCCGTCAAGAGAAGCCAATCCTCTGCCCACTTCCCAGAACCCCAATAAGTTTCTGAGGGTGAGACTGGATTTTTATCAGCAAAGGTGAGACCCTCTTGAGACAGAATGGCCTCGTTCATGGCATGTGCCCAGGCAATTTGGAGAGTAGGTTGGTCCCTTCCAGGGTGTAGTTTTGGCCTGCCGGACTACTTGCCAGTCTTCATTGGAATGGGTTGCCCCCCCGCTGCAGACTAATGTATGAGGGGAAATGCAGATCACATGCCTCAGATCTGCACCACCTGGTGCCCACCCCCGTGTCCATCTGAGTTCCATTTCCTTGGCGTTGGCCGCGACCTCATTAGTTTGACACTCCACACAACTTGGAGGTCGGGCCCCTTCCGGAAGTTTGTGCCGCTCCCTTGACACAGTACAACGCGTCAAATTCGACATGGTGAGGCACCACCTAAGTCCCACGAAGTATCGGGCCTATTCTCTCCTGTTTAAGCTTTGCCACCCACCATTCACCATGGCGAGTTTGTGTGTGCTATCTTTTTCTGGCGCTGAAGCACTGCATCACTGACTAGATAGTGATCCGGTTCCGATGCGACAAAACTATGATGTCAGATATTGACATAACCCCGACAAGGAGGGGAGAAGGGCCCTAGTCTATGCAGGGGGACAGGAAATTCCACTTATGGAGCCGAAGGCCCCTGGGCTGTGGGTTGGGATAAATTGGTGGCGATTGGTCAAGATTTATTGACTACGCCATTTCCCACCATTGCGACGAATCGAGAGTCCTCGACCTGGTTCTTTTGGGGTGGCCTCCATGCGGCTGGCTCGGCTCTGGTTCCCACGGATTCTAGAGTTGCTAGTCAGGAACTCGTGTTACTCCTTCAGTGTAGGGATCTAGTGATTGATCCTCCAGCCGACTCGATCTCCCAGAGTGTCGGGTACATTCCTGCCAGTCGCACACCAGACGGGAAAGTTTCTGTACAGGGTTCCGCGCTTCCTGCTCGGGTAATGCTCCTTCAACTATAAAGTCTTACGATTCTCAACTCCAGTGCTAACTACCTTGATCACCTCAACCATTCTTTCAACTTTCGTAGACTTTCAGAAACATGTCTTACTGATACCAAATCACCATCTCACTTTAATGGCTACACTTACATTCCAGGACTCTCACTGGCAGAGGGAGGGGAGTTTGTCTTTACATAAAAAATCACTTTCATAAAAATCTCATACTTTTCCTCGATCTCACCAAAACCAACAGATACCTAAACACATAACTGCCGGAGTTACTTACAGACTGCATGAACACAACAATCCCAAAATTTTAACAACAGCTTCGAGCATCTTCTCCCTGAACTTAAATAAAACTAACCACGATGTCTATATTGTCGGTGACTTTTAATATCAATCTTCTTAAGTTTCCACTCATCCACAACATAATTACTTTATTAACACATCACTTTCAAACTCCTACATCCCCAAATTAACCAGACCACAGAATTACGCATAACCCAGCCACACTCATTGATAACATTATCACCAACTGACACAGACTCCACACAGGGATATTTGTCACAGACACTACTACAGATCACTTCCCTATATTCCTCATTACATCTCGTAAGCATAAGCATGCTAAAAAAACAACAATCCCTAAACTGACTACAGATATCACAACATTCGCACAATTAACCGTAAACTCAACACTGAATCGTGGAACATCTACTAACAAAAATGACCCTAACATAGCGTACAGCACCTTCATCACAACTTATAACAAACATTACAACGATCATTCCCCCTTTCAAAAGAATACCATAAAAATCGTAACCAACAAGCCGCCCTTGATGACAACAGCAATTTCCAAGTCTATCAAAACACAGCCCGGCCTCTACAAACATACCTGAAGAAAACACACCAGCAACCAAACAAAATACAAACATACAAAAACAAATTACTCACCCTATTCGTATTGCCAAGAAAAAACATAACACAGAACAAATTCCAGAAACTTAAATGATCTTACAAACTGGACATTCCTCAACACCATTCTAGGCAGGAAGGTGCCACTAATCAATCCCTGACCATTTTTCAACCATAATAACAAACAGATAACTGACCCGCTTGATATAGCTAACGCATTCCAACTATCACTTCACTAACCTGGGCAAAACTTGGCTAGCAATATACCACCTCCCAATAACCCATTTAATAAACACCTCCAAAAATTACATTCACCTCAATTTCCTGAATCCAGTTACGGTAGATGAAATGCACAAACTTCGCCACCTACTAAACCTGGTAAAAGTGCAGGCACCGATAATATAGATCCTTGGATTGCTAACAAGCATATGATAACATCATATCGCCTCTGATGCACATATTTACCAATCACTTCTCACCGGACTTTCCAGCCCACCTCAATCAGCCCAAGTCATTCCTATTTATAAAACAACGATCACTAACCTTGCAAATTACAGGCCTATTTCTGGTCTTCTTCCATCTTTTTCAAAACTACTTGAAAAATCATGTCAACACGGCTGTCTACATGCTCATAACACAACATTCCTGTCGATGACAATACGGTTTTTTAGGCCCAAACGATCAACTTACATGGCTCCTTGACTACAACCAAACCTCAACCTTGCATAAAAAATACTCCACACCATGGATTATTCCTGATCTCTCCAAGGCTTTCCGACATCATTGACCACAACCTTCTTCTTCACAAGCTTATCATTACGGGTCCGTGGAGTAGCCTTGAGTGGTTCAGAGTTACCTAACCAAACCTTTCACATCGTTTAGGCGTACACTCCACCGCATCATCCATCAAACCTATCCAGTTGGCGTCCCGCAAGGCTCCATCCTTGGACCCCTACTTTTCATCATTTCATGAGGGACATCACTAACATCTCTAACACAATAAACTTTAATTTATTTGGCAGATGACACACATTTTTCTCTCACCTCACATTAATTCGAGCCTTTAAACAGCATGAATCACGAACTCGCGAAAATCACTGACTGGTTTCGGGCAAACAACTTTCTCTCAATGTTTTCAAAAACTAACTACTGCTTTTCTCTACACACAACACCAATCACATCAAACATTACCAATAGATCACCATACAATCTCCCAGTACAACCTCAACCAAAATTTCTTGCATCACAATCGACAATAAACTAACATGGAATGAAACACATCAACTCTGTCACTACCAAGCGTCCTCACGCCATTGGTACAATCTACAGAGCTAAACCCCACCTTCCAGACCACACCTTAAAATCACTTTACAACACACTAGTTCTTCCCATACATGGCTACCGTATATCTCTGGCCTCCCACTATCATTCACGACTCACCCAACTAAACCCACACAGACCTGGTCCATTTCCGCACTAATCTACATACTCACCCCCTAGAACTCATACTGTTGCCATTATTTCACTCACGGAACACTTTAAATTAGAACACCTTAACCAATTCAACAGGGCGCTCTTCATGTTTGACGATCACAACGATCGTTTACCTCCGAAGCTTTAGGCATTACTTATCCCTAACAGACAATCCACACAAGCTGTACAAAAACGGAACCAGAACAAGCCATACCTAAAGACTTCATCTTCCCCTCACCAAAATCTGTCCTCTGAAAAGCACTTTATGCAGTATGCAGCGGCGCACCAAACTTTGGAATGATCTTCCAGTCGATCCATCACAACTTACAAACAAAATACTTTAAAGCTCACTCAAAAACATTCATCAACCAGTACATTCTTATAATTTCCCCCCAGGTCTTTTTTTTCTCTCCTCACTTTATTCTTCATTTCATTCTATCTGCTACCCTTAACTTGTTTTCTTCACCTCTACCTCTTCTAACTCTGCTTCCTCATTATGCGATATTATTACAATACCTCCGCAAGACATGTTGGATGAAAGTCCGTCTTGTTCATCCCGTATCCTTTAGTCCCGTAAGTGTTTGTTGTAGATTAGATGAATTGTTTGGGTTTTTGTTTGTTCTTGGTTTGTATAGTTACCTATGTAATATTTTATATCATCCCTACTTGTGTCATTATAGTAAATATTGAAGTTTGTTTATTTCACTTGTAGGGTGTCACAGGGCCAGCAATATCTATAAGCCCTAAAGGGTTTAGCTAGGGTGGTCCATTACTGGTCCTAGCAATCATATCCCTCAAATGCTCATTTTAGCAAGTTGCCAATTTTTACTTATATCAGGGAATTCTTATACTGTATATTCATTTTGTCAAGTGACGATATTGTTATGCTGAATAAATAAATTGAATTTTGAAAAAAAATATATAATGAATGAGGCTTGACCGCCACCGCCTGAAACGCACAGGAAAAGTTTGACACAACAGAATTTGTGGATTACCGGTGGTTTAGTGCAATTGTAGAAGTGTAGTTACATTACACGGCTGGCGCCCACAGAGCCTAAGTAGTGCAGGCCCAGGCCAAAGGCGCCATTAATTTTTAAAATCCAAACAACAACAACCCAACAAAAAAAAACCACCTTACACGCAAATTTGTGGTTATACGGTGGTATAGTTGCATATTATTTGTAGGTGTAGTTACCTTACACGCAAATACAGAGTTTTAATGCACTGTGACATTGCTCGCAGGCCTAGTGATGTATTATATTGTAACACCCGATATTGTGATGTAAGAGTTTGGCAGGAAGAAACTGAACATTTTGAATTTCTAAAAGAAATATAACTTCCACGTTTTTGTTCTCTAAGGGGGGGGGGACGCGGTGGTTTACAGGGTCCCTTTTAACCAGTGCCAGATGATTGCATTATATGATTGTGCAAGGAAATAAGATGGAAAATAGATATTTATGGTAGATAATCAATGAGCTAGATGGCGTTCGTGGAAAATAACCAGCTTGAGAGCTTGACTTGGTTAACATAGCTCGAACGGCCGAAGCCACCCCGCGAGACCGATGTTAACCAATTCAAGCGCGAACTTGTTATTTTACGAACGCCATCATAGCACATTGATTATCTCTGCATACACTTATATTATAATATAAAATAACATTTTTAAAACAAATTTTGGTTAAAACATGCTAAACTTAGCATTGATACGAAATAATTTGTCGCAATTTAAATTTCACATATTTTAAAACCCTGTCCTTGTCACCGTCTATGACGAGCGTTCCACCCAAATTCCAAATTGTTTGTATTGATTGCTCTGGGCCATTAACCTCGAGTGACTACAGCTATTAAGTATTAAAGCTATAACCTTGGCCAATCGGTAAATTGATTAGTGCTTTGCTAAACGAAAGGCAAATTATCATGTAGTTAGTTTATCCTTGATTAAAAATTTGAATAAATAAATCCACCAGCCTATCGGAATAAAGACAATTAACCCTATTCATCCGAACATATTGATTATTTTCGTGCATATTACACAAGAGTTATCAGTGTTTTTACCACTTTATTTTAGCCATTTGAGTGCAGTGCGGGGTTGTAGATGAAGAAAACAAATAACCAATCTTGATCTGGTTACCGTCACTGTATAATAAAGTCTATTTCTAAATATACGTATCTTTATGTGTATTGTGTGATGTCGACATTTGTGGAAGCGCATTTGATTCAAATGGAAATGAAGGGGCGTCGGATGGGGACTTCTTCTTCAATCTGATCCCAAGAGGTTGAAGCCGACTTAGTACTGTTTTTTTTTTTTTGGGGGGGGGGGGTACCCTCTATATAACAGTGTTTGGTCAATCCTTACTGTTCAATGAGTAGGTTTTGTTATTTGTTTTAATAATTTTTGTCCTTTTTTACTTTTTTATTTTTTTTATTTTTTTTATTTTTTTTATACACATTTTAAAATTACAGTATGGAAACTCAAATATCTGAATTATATCATAATTTGCTGTTGTAAAAAAAATAATAACATTGTGTCATGTCCTTTATGAGAAAATGTTGATGTAAAGAGCAATCATTTTTAAAGTTTATTTACAGTAGGCATACCGCGCAAAGGTTTCTACATACATAGGTTGCATAGTTTTACACCATAGAATTTGTATCTTAAGTTGCCATCAGTATATATACAGATCGCGACCGCTGTATATTAAAAAATTTTTTTTTTCAGACATTGTATTTTTCTAAGAACCATTACCAGTAACCCGCGTGTTTAGTTGTGAACCCGCCCCCCGACTGACCCCAGCTTCCGAGTGTGCATTTATTAAAATAACAAGCTCTAGAGCTTTTATTAAAAATAACGCCCGGTAGCCTTCTCGAACCCGATTCGATAGTAGAGAACGCACGGGAAACAATAGATAACAACAAAAGACGCTAGCATGAGAAGTGTATGCATAGAATCAAAGGTGCCAGGAACTTCTTAAAAAAGCACTATAATTGCTGTTAACACCATAATGCTTTTGGAACTTCATGCCAGTCCCCCACCCTCTGAATGGACTTGGAGGGTGCAAAGCACTTCATAATTGAGTGTTTGAGGACCCGTCACCCCGGAAGGCGAGATCATGCTTCTGGTCAGTATGTTGCCCGAATTTGACTGTGCTAGAAGTTCCGCGGGCACAATGCCCGTTTTGCTATTGCCTCTTACCCTTACCTGATCTGTTGCTGTATATTTTTGGTAATCAAACTCAGAGACCATAATAGATTGTGTAAGTGCCACAGAAACTACCTGAACTCTGATTTCTGCTCGCATTTGTAACCCGAGGT
>JAMKCH010051487.1:0-18053 GCA_023653785.1 Ophioderma brevispina
GTGTGTCTCTGGTCTTGTATACTGCACCAACTTCTTTTGGTGTTAGGATTAGCGAGCTGTGTAAATTGATATCCGTGGCTGTTTGTCTTCCATGATACGGATGCTTTCTAACACTAACACGGACCCACTTTGAGGCAAGGGGAATGGGAACAATCAGCGGTTTTTCCCACCCTCCTCTTATTCGAAACTGGCCTGCAATATACATGTACTTTTGTGACTCTCTGTACACAACCGGTGGCTTACCGTCCCCCCCTCCAAAGGTGGTTGCTTTCATGATTCCTTTTGCCCAATTCCAAATGCACCTGGCAGGAGATAGCGTTATTCTGATTTTAATCAATAGCAAGTATACAGATCACTCCGAGTTAAGAACCCGAATAAATCCCAGCAAGTTCCCCACCCGGGATCGAACCTGGGATTTGCGACATAGACAGGCAAGCACCCTTAGAACCACTAGTCCACTCTCTCCCACACCGCTGCCACTGAGCTATAATGTCAGATTCTGTGGTGACGAGCATGATCTGTGTGTGGCAATATGTTAACCCTGCACATAATTACTCATAACCCATTGCTCCATTCACCTAATATACAATCCGTTCAGAAGAACCCTGGTGCAAGATTCATTTGGGGGTATCTACAGATTGACCTCTTATGACCCCCATGACCTTTGGACCTTATTTTCTCAAACCACGATGGTGGACGACACAGCATTCAGAAGAATGCTGTATTTGGTATTAAATATTCACAGATTAGTGCATTCAAATGTCATTTTCGGATTAGAAAAAAGCTTAAACACATCTTTAAAAAAAATGCTTAAATGACAGTTTTTAACTCATAACATCACAGAAATTGTTGACATCCCTAATTTTTTTCTTGTTAAGTTCTTGAGAGGCAAAATAGTTTCTTTGGCCTGCTGATAACCTCTCCATGCAAATACAGTACATGTGAGTGAACTCATAAAACATTCACTATGAGTTAACATATGCTCAATACACCAAGGACACAGTTCAGTGGGTTGTACTTGTACATATATAGACATGACTGACCTTGTGTGATCCTGGGTATCATATTCATACCCAAACCAGGGGTGTATTTCTAAATACAACTGGTGAATGGAAGCTCCTGAACTGTGCCAAGGGAATGTGAGATTTACTAGCTCATAGTGATTATAGTGAAGCTTTTTTCCCCAAGTATGCCGGACACACTATGGTCTTACCTCATGTAGCACTCTCAGGATGCTTGACCATACCAGAGGTCACAACGACCAAGAAGAATTACGACACCCTCCTGTGATAGCTACATTAATAGGCACTGGGACATACATATTTATTGATTCTTCCCTCATCACTGTCAAATCGCTATCATGCGTCTCCGGGTTAAACATCCTTGTAGAAACGGTAGACCTGGGATTTTACTGCACCTGTCATTCTTGGTTGTGTTTCTTAAAGATTGCATGCTAAGTTGTTGGTATCTCGGGGCGACACAAGGGGTGGCCATATCTGACATCAGAGACCACAACAGCAAAACTCTGCCATACAACTTTTTTTATTCCTGACAAATAAAAAATGGGGCAAGAGTTCCATATGTACCCCTCTTCGAAGTTCTCCAGTAACAAATTCTTTTTTATTTGTGGCCTTATAGGGTTAGGGTATTCATTAGTGTAAGTCCCATAAATAAAAACTAATTGTTCCTGTAAACAATTTTAAAGGGGGGGACATATGGAACTCTTGTCCAAAAATGCGCCAACCCAAGAAAAAAAAGAAACAAATCAAAGCTTCCAAATTTCTAAGTCTAATTGAGCAAATTTTTGGTCCCTGAATCACCCATGGGGTTGGTTCCCAACCAACTTTCGTCGGGCTTCCTGTCTGAGGGTGTAAGTCCACTCCATGTAATTGCCCATGTAACGTGCACAAAAGGATGTCATTGGTCAATTGGGATTGGTGTTACCTCGGTATGTGCGGCCTTGTGACGGGCCACCAATCAGCGACGGGCTTAGTTAAAATCTTGGGGTTTCCCGCGGAATTTTGGCTGTTGGGCGTAATTTGCCTCCCTTTGTTTACAATCGGCGGGAGCGAAGACACATGGGCGGTATGGTTCAGAAAATCCCCACCCTCCCGCCCAGGTGGCTTACGGGTATAGGATGGGGTCCCCTCAGGGTGGGTGCAATGAGGTTGCAACAAGGTCGGTGCGTTGGTTTGGCTTGCTCCAGGTGTGCTGGGAGCATCCTTCCTTCGGTCTATGCAAATGTTTGCCTTGGGTAAACCTTTACCGTATGTGGTAGAGGGGGATGAAGCCGCCTCTGGCTAGTATTATGAGATTGGCCAATCGCATTGGTTCCCGTATTTTGTGTTGGCATGGTTAAGTCACCCCATTTCCTACTGGAAAATCTTGTGTGTAGAACAGTGTGTTGTCACTGAAAATGGTGCACTGTCATCCAGCCCTTCCTGCACAAAAAATGTAATTACCGACTCCTGGGTGTTTCTATCGTGTGGATTTGAAAGAGGATTTCTGGGAGCAAAAGAAAAACAGCTTTACAAGAAATATTTTAGCTCAAATAAAATAAGATGCCAAGCTTGGCCATTCTGACCAATGCGTATCTTAAAGGGTTTGTTTTGTAAGATGAATTAAAAAAAAAGGCGAATATACTAAAATTATGCATTTAAAATACCACTCAAAACCACAGCTTAATAACAACAACAAAGAAATAAAAAATAATGATTGCAATGCTACAAAATCAAAATTTTATTTGGGGTGCTATTTTAAAAATGCCGCCATATGCTGAATTAGGAAAGGACTTTTCATGGAATACTACCACCTGATTTCATACAAATTGTTATGATACAATTGTTGCAATCTTAAATGGTTTTCAAGATTTTGAACGAACTTTGTTAAACTTGTGCTTCCGTGTCTAGGATGCAGAGATGTAAGACTTCCAGAAATTTGGCCATATAAAAAAAAAATCGAAATGTAAAAAAAAGGGTTATTTTGGTAGTTTTTTTTTTTTTACCATTCTGGACTTTGGGTGATGTTATTTCAGCATATTAAAGCATCCCCCCACATTTTGGCGTTGGTAGCATAAATATAATCCCTTTAAACTCTTTCTTTAGCCTTTTGTTGGATGATTCCCATTTAAAAGTTTAGTGTCGCGTGCAAGCGTTTGGCCGCTGGGCAAGGGCCGGATCAATTTTCAGGAACTAAGGATATGCCCACTACATCCCTCAACATGAAAAAAACATCGCAGTTGAAGCTATGGCTATTTCGGCAAGATCGCTAAATCCTTCAGTCCCTTAAAAAGTATGGACCTTATCGCAATGTTTGTTAGTTGAATGAGGGCCGGCGACTCAGGCTACAAACATAATTACATGAGCACTATCTAGCGTGCCGTGTGTAAAGACATCTCCCGATCGGGGATTCTTCAACCAGGGGGCATGCAGTAACAGTCAATTAATTTTCCGAATGGGTGAACTATGCATATGGAAAAAACGCCACAAGTTTAGTGGAACAATTTGCAAGTCAAATATGGTACGAGTATAAAAGGCCATAAAACCTTCAGGATTGCCATAAAAAATGGTGGCTTATGATAAAATGTTTGAAGGATGATTAGAAGGAATAAGTTCGAAATATTACGTGTCAAACTGTAGCGATCAAAGGCCAAAGAGAGAAAAACCTAGATACGGAACGTGCAGTAAATCCTCTGAAATTACACAATAATTCCGAATTTGATGCGGAAAGAGCCATCCAATGATAGATGGGTTATCCTTGCCTCCACCATTACGATTGCACATGTGGGAAATTTATAGCGCAGCTTCTACACAGTAATATACAAAGTTCCAATGATTCAACACCTGTCTGTTTCTCAAATTTCTGAAGTCACGCAACTCATTTAAAGGTGCAACGAGAGATTTCACATATCAGGTGTCACTAAAAAAATCGAAAGTACTATTTTTGCCTGATGTAAAGCTTTCCATCAAAAATATCCCCATTCTGAAAGGATTTTAAGCTGAGGAATGTTCTTTGGTACACAAATTGTTAAATTTCTAATTTCGTATAGGAGTCAATACGAAATTCAGCCTAGGTTATATATTGAAATAGAGCATGATCAAAATCAACTTTTTCTCTCTTTTAAGACATTTCTGTAGCAATAATATCAAGGTAGAAATCTTTTGAGTGTCTATTCTATATGAAATACTATTATGACATAAGATTTGGGTGCTCGACATCTCTCGTTGCACTTGAATGAGCAGCCCTCCCAATCGGCGAAATATTGTCCTTACACACGTTTTCTAAGTGTGACTGTAGATGTCAATAATTAACCAGAACCACACAGTTCACAATATCAAATGAGACAATGACGTATACATACTTGGCACCATGTTGTGTCCCTATTACCTTTTTACCCTAGTAGGTAAAGGCATTTTGGGTGGGAAATGAGAGGGGTGTGTGCTACTGAAGAAATAGCAGCAGTATTGAGGACCCCCAGGATTGTGACGGAAAGATTAAAAGGTGTGTCTATACATCAGACCAATTCCTGTTTACCCCCTTTTAGAACTTAAATTTGCTCAATATAAACAGTGGTTCTCTGGTATTTTGCCTGCATATACTGGCAAAAGTTTTACTGGCATTTATCCTTCTTTCGATAATGCCTGAGAAATTTTACGGTTAACACCAACAGAAAGAAACACAATTTCAGTTAGGTCCACATACAAGTGAGAAAATAGAATGTAGCAATGCATGGGTCAGCAAATTTGTGCTACATCCAGTTCGGAACCGACTGCCGGATACGGTCTAATGTTTTGCAGGTAACCGGAAATGTGTTGCCGGGGGGGCAACGGCAGCCGTTGTTTCCCACAAGCATTGCAATGTTGAAGTCAAAATTTAAAGTTGGTAAGTTAATTTAAAGGGGATTTTTAGATATATAAAGTGATTGTAAATCAAGTATCTTTCGTCAAATAATGTTTAACTACGAAAAAAAAAATTTTGTGATATAAAAACGATTGTAACCTAAAATTTCAATAAAATAGTAAAATTTTGCTTTTTTAATTTTGATTTTCCAATTTTAAACACAACCCCAAGTGAAAAGTTTTGGTCTGGGTGAAATTTGGCGATAGAACAGACATTGTAATGGGTAAAATATGGACTTCCCCTAAAAATATAAAGCCCCAATCCAATAGAATCGGTTAGGTTTCACGAATTCGCAGGGAGGCTTGCTTTTTTATGTGCTCATGGCAATATACTGCCCGGGCTGCGGGCAACATTGCCGGATCCGGCATGTCGCCCGAAAATGCTCATGGTGATTTTGTCTGCTGACATTTCAAGGAGTTTGATTTTGTTATGCTTATATAATTGAATATCAATGGCTGAAAATACTAAGCACTACTCCAACATTCATAAGGACAACAGAGACAACTAAAAACTGCTTATTGCTCAAATTGAACTCTTTCATAAAGAAAATCAAAAAATCAAAAAACCAAAACCAAACAAAAAGCCTACAAACATATATCGCCAGCACAAGTTAGGGAAATCACAACCCACAATACATCTGGTGGACAAGTGAGCATGATCTTTTGCTGAAACAATCGGCCTGTGATGGTCGACACAATACAAACTTAGGTAACCTGGCATTTCTGAGAGTGAAGGATTATAGTCACATGTCAATCAATAAATGATATATTGAATGCTTACATCACATACCATGAATTTTTGTTCATTTGGTGTGTCAATAGAAAAACAAAGTTATGTCTCCCTAGATCAGCTAAGGTGATCCGACAGCATTGTTGATGTAAAAATGTTCAGTTTGCCATAGCCTGTGAAAACGGTTCAATCATCTTGGACCAGAATAAAATTCGTTGGACAGTGATGGAATTTCATTACAAACCTGTCACATTGTTTTGATTCTAGATGTAATCATAACACCATGTAATCATTACCTGCATGGGGCTGGCATGAATTCTGTGGCCATATCTATCATGTAACATGACGAGGAAGTACATTCTCTATTCCCGGTCCCCCTTCTCTTTTGGTTCTATATCTGTCTCTCGGTCTCTTTCTCTCTTTTCATCTGTCTTTCTAGCCCCGGAGCTAGCAGAATTTGGTAACACATCTCAAGTAAAAAAAGTTTGAGTGATTAAATCTGTAGACAGGCTGATAGAGACCCCTGAAACACAATTCTTAAGTGGCCACAAACATGGTGACTTAAGGAGAGGGAGCCAAGAAAAAGTTTACCAGGGGTCAAACTTTTTAAAGTGATCCAATCGTGCTGAAAAGTATTACCATGTTAGTTGCTCTAACCACAAGGACTTCAGGAAAGGTATAGTTCCTGTATATCTGACAAGTAAATAGTTTAAAGAGTTATAGACTACAAAACAGCAAAAACAATAAAAAGTGTCAATTTCAGTTTGTACAGGGGTAAATTTTTAAGTTGCTACCTTGGATTAAAAACTGTGTGTGCAAATTATTGGTGGAGCTCATAGATCAAAAAATCGGAATACGTTTTGAGGTCTACAAATGCTTGCTAGAAGTAGGGCGAGAAACAAGGTCAAGCCCAAATGCAATGGACGTTGAGTTGAACTTCTGTGCCCCCCTACATCGGTAACTAAGTATTAGAACAGTCAAAACTTTCTCTTATTTTAATCCTTTGAACTCCATCAATAATTGCACCAGTTGTTTTCTAAATCAAAGTAAATTTCAAAATTTGACCCTCTGTACAACGGAAATTGACCCTTTTATTGATTTTTGCAGTTTTCAGCTATCAATTTTAAACTTGACGTTTACGCCATACGCATCAACACTATCCACTTTCCTGAATTCCTTGTGGTTAGACAAATAACCTGGTCTACTTTTAACATGTACTGGGATCAATTTTTAAAACATTTTGACCCTTGTACAAACTTTGTCTTGGCCACATCTCCTTAATGCACATTTCGACTGCACTTAGATCACGTTTCAGGATCCTTGTCGGGCTGTCTAATATATCATCAAACCTTTTGTATGAGATGTGCGACAAATTGTCTGCTAGCTCCCAGGTTATTCTATTTTCTCACATTGTCTCAGTTTTTTCTCACGTCTGTCTATTTTTTTCTCACTTTGTTTTCTCACTTCTGCTTTTTCCTCACTTTTCTGTTGTTTTTCACTTCGTCTTTTTTCTCACTTTGCTGTCTTTTTTCTAAACTTCTGTTGTTTCTCACTTTCTGTGTCTACTCACTTTCTGGCTCTATTTGTCATCTTTTTTCCCCTCTGTTTTTCTTTGATCCTCTGTCCTGTCTCTCTCCTTCTCTCTGTTGCATCTGACATACAAACAAAGATAAATCCAAATTATCGTGACAGGGAAGTCAAAAGTGGAGTTGGACGAGCATGTTGCTAAGACTACAGGACATACTCATGAATATAGGCATACATCAAATGATAACCAAGGAAGAGGAAAAAAGACGAAGGGAAGGACAAAAAAAGGGAGAAGAGATAAACAAATACGGGAATGCCTCTTGGCTTAGGATAGCTTAAAAGACAGAGAGAATGACTGGGGGTTATGGGCAATGCCTTCTTGTGTTAATACAATATAAGGTTTGGTGACTTAAAAAAAAATGGTTGTTGCACTACAGTGATGTCGTTATAACTTTGCAAACAAAAAATCATTGTTTGGCTGCATTTACCTAACAACTGGTAGTGTCGTATGTAATAGGTACCAAATTGCTGGGAACATATTTCTAGGGTACTCCCAATCTATCATGTTTACGCACTGAACCGAGATGTGCACTTCTATCATGGCGCTCCCACCTATGTAAAACGGTCTCTTGTTTCTCTGGCAAAAGAATCACTCTCACCAACCTAAGTTCAGAAATTAACCCTTATTCTTCAGCTCCAAGGTTTTGCAGAAAGACACATGTTTCTTCAACTCCAGAGGTTTTGGAATGAGAAATATTGCTTTACAGCATATAAAAATCAGGCTTACTGTAGTTTGCGAAACGAAGGACACGCCATTGGATTACAGGTTTATTCCGTTATGTCATTGTTATGTATGCATGACGGATAAGCTGTAATCCATTGGCATTTTGTTTTGTTGCGTTTTGCAAATCAGTAAGCCTAAAAATCATAATATTTCATCAAGATTTTCCTTATTTGTTAAACCAATGAAGATGTCTAAAATGCCTGGCTATTCCAATAATAATAAATAAGGCACAATTGGAAATTTCTTGTAATTCGTAATACGGTATGCCGCCCAACAATTGCCTTGGAAGGCAAATGTTTTTTTTTTTTTTCCCAATGCATCATGGGGGAAATATTTCACAGAACATGTTTACATGTTTACAATATAAACCTTTCTTTCTTTCGCTCACACAAACTCTTTCTTGACTGTTTTCAACCAAATAATCACACTACTTGCATTTTAATCAGGACTTGGACGGTGAGGTTGACCCTTGCGGTAAGGGTTAAGCTTACCCTTAATTAAAGGGCATTATGTCTTTTCAAAATTTAATCAGAAAAACAAATTTCTACGATTTTTTTTGATGGAATTGTATTTTTGGGCATCATTTCCACAGAAATCCTATAGCCGCCGAGGCCGCTAGAATTTAGACTCCCGCGCATTTAATGAGCACGAAGCCAGATAATTTTTGTTTTTTGTTTCGAACTCCCTTCGTACTGCGTAGGCCGTACGCCTACGCACATTCATGGCTAAACATTCAAGAAAGCGTGAAATGTGGGGTGCGTTGGGAAACAAATCAGAGTACTGTGCCAGTGGCAATACATCTGATTGTGGGTTTTCCGATGAATGCAGCTTTTGGTTTAATAATAGTCCGTAGTTTAATATACTTAACAAAATAATTCTATACCGTATATCCTACTCAACGCCCCGGGGGCGTTGCATTTTTCAAAGGGGCGTTATTTGATGTCATTTGTTCCATTATAAAAAAAAATTTACATTAAAAAACATCGGCAGCACCCTCTGCAGAGCTGCCACTTTTAAAATCCTTTCAGTACCTCAGAAATCGTATTTGAGGTCCCTATTTTTTTGTGAGTTTCACCTTTTTCGCAAATATGACGCCCGACTGCTGTGCAAGTTCTGCAAGTTATGCCTGATTTTTCTTTCTCTTGCCATCATTTTGTGACCTGCTCCACGAAACCCGGATAAAGTCGGAAAATTTTCAATTTTAAAAGCGCGATTTGAACTGCCTGGGAAACACCTTTAAAATGATGATATCAATGTAAGCATTGCCTCTTTCCTTTTGTCCTTAAAAAATCAATATATCCCTTGAATCTTTTGTTTTCTATTGATTTTTACCACTGTTTTATTGATCTCTTTCTTCCAAAGTACTCTAGCGGACTTTGCCTGGTTTTGTGTGCGCAGTCACTTTCATCTATATTCAGCATTTAATGATTGACTGGCACACTAAATTTGGGAGAGAGAGGGAATACACTTATAGTTGCTACTGCACGCAATAACACGTGTAACAAGTATGCATTGAATGAGGGTGCTGCAAACTACGACAAAATTTCATGCCCAAAATAAAAAAATCTTGATAAGCCTAGTAGGCCAACAAACTGGGAAAGAGTGAGACATCAAGGCTGATAAAGATCAGCATAATCCTCAAGTTGGATGAGTATTACAGACAAACACCGGGCGGTTACTGATGATGAATCGGTAGCAGGTAGCACGACACCACCACCTTTTACCCTGACCGTTGGCCATCGCAACTGCCACTTGATTGACATCGCTAACAAGGGACTCGTAATTACGACATCTTGTGTTTCAGAAATGGTTTTACACCGATTAGAATAATTTCACCGTGTGACCAATCCATGGTATATTTCTGTCCATAGTCCCACAATAAGACTATTCGTCAACACCACAACTTTTCCTTGTGAATGGCGGTCTGAGTGAGAGTGATATAACAGAGTTCTTGTGATGTTCATTGTCTGTCACATATATTCATACTTTGGAACACCTATTGATGTCAACTAGCCAAATATTCTTTCCTATGGCCAAACTAGTTTTGGCAGTTTTGGAATTCATGCTTTGAACTTGTTTGCTTGTGAAAGTGGGAATAAAACAACCTTGAAAATACCCCAACTTGGTGGGCAATTGCACACAGCAGGGACGCCTCAGTATTGCTGGCACTCATAGAGCTGTGATACGGAGTCTATTTAATATGGGGGAATCGCTAGACATGCGTTGTATGCACAGTTTTTAGTGTTTGGGCTTGTTGCACACCTGAGGTTTGATATTAAAAAGTCGAGTAATTGAAGTTGATTAAAGCAACTTAAGGCTAAATGGCCTTGATTCCTTAAATCACAAGTAGTTTCTTAATCATTAAGGCATTAATATTGACCAAAAGGGTAATATTAATCGTAATAACCAAGTGATTACATTAGCCTATTCGCACAAACAAGTTCCTTTCTTTATTTCAGAAAATTCTGAGTAATGTACAAGGTGGATTTGTTTTACTCTAGAGAATTTTAAAGAATTCCCATGCTATGGTTTCCCAATGTTAGGTATTTCCACTTGTTAAACCTTTTGCTGCTACGCTAACATTTTGGCTTTAAAACCACGTGGGCGATTTTAAATTGGACTTCATTTAGAACTTTTACACTACACAGTTATTGGGCTATTCCAATGATAGACTGACACCTGTGACATCTTGCCCAAAATATCAAAACTAGATCCAGCAATACAGACACAAACTACAAACTGATTTAGGTGCCTTGATGCTGAATTCCTCGTGGGTGTTTTTCCTGTGCCGCCTATACGCCCTTGTCTTTGTCCGTTATTCAGAAAGTTCAGAAATAACCCTTATTCTTCAGCTCCAAGGTTTTGCAGAAATAACCTGTAATCTTCAGCTCCAGAGGTTTTTGAGCATGAGAAATATTGCTTTACAGCAATAAAAATCAGTCTTACACTGATTTTTGGCGAAACGAAAGGAAACGCCCATTGGATTACATGGTTTTATCGTTGCTTGTTATGTATGCATGACGGAATAAAGCTTGTAACCAGTGGGCATTTTGTTTTGTTTCGTTTTGCAAATACAGTAAGCCTAAAAATCATAATATTTCATCAAGATTTGCCTTATGTGTTAAAACCAAGAAGATGTCTAAACAGCCTGGCTATTCCAAAATAATAATAAAAAAGGGCAACCAATTGGAAATTCTGTAATTCGTAATACGGTATGCCGCCAACGATTGCCGTGGAGAGGCAATGTTTTCCCAATGCATCATGGGGGAATCTTTCACAGGGAACATTTTACATGGTTACACTAAGTAAACCCTTCTTCTTTCCGATCACACAAACTCTTTCGTTGATTTTGTCACATATTAATCACACTACTTGCATTTTGTAATCAATGGAAGTTGGACGTTGATTGTGGACCCTTGCGGTGGTTATGAGGGGTTACTTCAAATTTAATTAAAGGGGCATTATGTCATTCAAAATTAATCAGAAAAAAACAAATTTCTACGATGTTTCTGATGGAAATGTAATTTTTTGCATCATTACAGAAATCCTTATAGCGCAGAAGGCGCTAGAAGGGAGGCTCTCCGCGCATTTAATGTCGCACGCCGCGAAGCCAGATAATTTTGTTTTGTTTCGAATTCGCCGTGGAGTGACTGGAGTAAGCAAGTACGCCATACGCCACAAATGCACGCTAAAAAACATTCAAGAAAGCGTGACAACGTGAGGGTGCGGTGGGGAAAAAAATCAGCGTACGTGTTGCCAGTGCAATTACAGCTGATTATGTGGGTTTAGTCCCGATGAATGCAGCTATTTGGTTTAATAATAGTCGTAGTTGATATACAGTAACTATAAATAATTGTTTTTTCATATAACGTATATCCTCCATAAACGCCCCGGGGGCGTTGATTTTTCAAAAAGGGGGGCGTTTATTGAGGTCCATGTTGTTCCATTATAATTTACAATAATAAAACATCTGGATGCAGCCCCCTCTGAAGAGCTGCCAACTTTTTAAATTAACTTTCAGTACTCAGAATCGTATTGAGGGTCCCGTATTTTTTTGTGAGTTTCAACCTTTTTCGCAAATATGACGCCCCCGACGCTGTGCAAATTAATGTATGATTCGCGGGATGATTGTTGTTACCTTACCTGTCTCCCACGTGATTTTAGTCTACTTTGTCGATCAACTCCAAGCAGATCAGAAGTGGCAAAATCAGCTATCACACTAAGGACCGCACATAACCAATCCATTCAGAATTTGAGCTGTATATATTCTCTTTTTAAAACATTGTTTTCTTGCTGAATTTCTTTCCTTTACTATTAATTTTACTCTTAAAATCACTTCCCTAGTTGCACAATGGTAATAGCGACCATGTGATCGCAACAGAGTAAATACTGCCGCCGAAAAGCGTGAAAACTACCATTTTGATTGGTGGTTACGACCTGAATTACGTATTTGTTTCAAGAGCTTCCAGATCAAACAACAGCTAATTAAGATGTTAATTACCTACCAGGTCAAAGGGGATATCGGTCATTATTATGTTCATTGGTCATTGGGTCAAATAGTAGTCTATTACTGCAGCTGTTTATCAATTCAAGGTTATAATATTTTATTATTTGCTCTCTTACATCCATAATTTTTAGGGGAAATTCGGCAATTCGTATCGTGGAACAAATACGGCAGCTCAGCCTATATGGCCATGTACCGGTGCTCTTTCAGAAAATAGATATCAAAAAACATGCTTGGTCCTTTCTAAAATATGGCCGCGCACACAGTCGAAAGTCGCTGATATTTTTTACCAGCTATATAATAGCTTATAAGTATGTCCTGCACAAAATATTGCATTAAAAGATCAGTTTTTGCAAATCTTACACTTACAAAAGGGTATCTTCTGTATTTCAGTGTAACTTTGTTTTTTTTTTTGGTTGTGGCCAAATTGTGTGAGTTTCAGGCCGACCTTCGGCAATCAAAACGTGGGGCGTTTATTTGAGGGGGGGTGGGGGGGGGGGGGGTGGGGTATTTTTCATGTAAAAGTAGTGGGGGGGCGTTTATTAGAGGGGGGCGTTTTGATTAGAGAATATACGGTAATCTTTATATTTGTTAGATAAACATTTGTTAATTTTAAAACCTACCTTATAATTTTTTTTTAACTTGTGGATGGGGGAGCCGGGGTGATGGGGGAACAGACAAGGGAAGTACCGTACGGAATGTACGGCCCTTCTCCAAAATATTTTAGTGTCAATCTCTAGAGTTTACTAAGAGCCCCAGATGAAGCATACGTCAAATATTTCCCCTAACTCAAAAATCGAAGAAAAAAATCACCAAATTTCCATAGGCCTATTTGCTGTTTAGGTATCTAAAGGCCGTCGCGTCGCAATATCTCGTCCCCGAACCCAGTTTTACCCTGAAGTGGCCCAAAATGGTGGTACCGAATAAGCTACTATGTTTTTTTCTCATTTCCCCTGTGAAATTTTACGATTAATATTGGTTTGGACGCTGTGAACGAAAATCTGCCCCATTTTGGTGGTCGACCATTTACAGAGTACTCTAGACAGGTTTACAAATCACGTTTTAGCCTCACATCAAACGATTGAAATATCAGTGCGAACTTTACAGATGGTGGTTTGGGGTGAAGGCCCGAAACTAAATGGGCCATCCTCATTTTACATACCCTACAAACAAGTAGATAAGGATCAAAGACAACTAATAAGGACACAATCGTAATTTATCTATTTTTTACTCCGTACAGAAATACTCTAAATGAGGTTTTAGAAAGTTGGACAAGACATTTTAGATTATATATTAATAGTTTCTTATGTTCAAATTCTAACCATTTTTGGTGGATTTAAAAATGATCCAAACCAGTTTTGTCCAACTTTCTAAGCACCACCACCCTATAAAACCATATTTTTAGAGACGTAATCGATTGAGATTAATCATTGAAACAGCTAAGCCCTGTTTTTTCTTTCTTTTCTCCCATTTTTTCATTTGGAAAAATAACTCATGAGAATTCTACAGACTTACCTTCCAATTTTAAGTTATTCCTGCAAATTTCGGTAGGACCATTTGACTATTTTGAATGCATCATTACAGTGTATTAAGGTCCCCTTTTTGGTAAAAAATGCCTCAGAAGCTCATTATGCTGTTGTTTCTGTTTTTGCACTATTCCTATTAAAAAACGAGAAGAATTTGTTAAATCGACCTGGACTGAACCCTTATTATTTTAACTTCAGGATAAAACTGAATTTAGTATGTAGATCATTGATATAGGGCATGATCAGAGGCCAACATTATATACTTTTTTTAACGTCCACTATGTATTAGTCGTTGGTTTTTTGATCAGGGAAAAATGGCAAAGACTGATTTTTGCACCAGAACCCAACATATCCAAAAATCCACTTAATACCTCTTTGGGGAAATTTTTTTTTATGAGCGTTTGAAAAAGAGATCAAGGCTTCCCGGGCAAAAATATACAGGTTACATTTTTGAACATGATATCATGGGTTTAAATGTATACCAACGGATTTGGCTATAATCCTACCGATGTTAAAAAATAAATGCGTATGCCCATTGCCCTATGTCCTCTTTATTAATTTTGCAAGCAAAAGTTTTAACAAAAAATTTTCTTTAAAAATAGCAAAAATTGATAAATGTTGGGCCCCTAAAAACGACTGATTTTCACGATTTTGGAAAACAAAAAAATTTCCAAAACGAAATAGGGGCTGGTCGTGCCCTTACAACGGGTTGTCTTTTTTTCGCCGCCATTATTAAAAAGGCCCCATGTCACTGGGGACATTACGTAAAGTAAGGCAAAGATTTCAAAATCGGGAAAGTCACCTGAACTTGCCGAATGGCAGATTTCGCCAACTTTGGAAAAACCTTGTGAACTTAAGGGATATTTTTTGGGACTCGGTAATTTCAGCCTACTTATTCATCTTCCCCAGTGACATGAGGGCCTAAATTTTTTTAATATTATATCTTAGCCCGGAAAATCGCCAAACTCAACGTAGGCATATACTTTCCATTGAATAATCGGAACACCACCTAAAGACTTCCATAAATTTATACTTTATGAATTATAAAGGGAATACAGTAGTATCGGGTTCACACAACAATTGTATCATCAAACAAACAATAAATAACGTCACTAAAATAACCTAATTCTTGAATCCAAAACAACCTCGATTTCTTAATATTCGGACATCGCTTTGCAAATGTGGCACAGCTGCAATCCACGAGTTGCGTACATCACCCGGTGGCTTGAACACAGACTGGGCGCGTGTCATTTGCTTTGACGTGCTCATCTCATGCATAATCAGTGTGTACTTTTTGGTACACCTGAATAATGCATGAGTGGTTTAACTGGCGAAAAGCATCGCGTCACATTCTGCGTCATGAACAAACAGGTGCGTTTGGCATCGCAAATTTGCGCGAGTTTATACGCTTCGCTTCTTATCTATGCACCATTTGAGGAAGATCGCCCTCAAGAAGTTTGGTGAGTTTGGAGTTCATCGATGAGTTGTTTCGGACGGTTTTTTTTGGTTGGTAGGAGTTCATCGACGAGTTATTTTTTGGGGAGTTATGAAGCTATGTCAGTTTATTTATTGGTGAGTTTGTTGAGTTTTCCATCGAGAGTTTATGTTATTAGAGATTCTTGTGAATTACGGAGTTCATCGATAGTTAGGTCTCAGAGTTTTTTTGTTTGCTTTGTGAGTTTGGAGGGGTTCATCAATGAGTTATGTTCTTAGAGTTTTATTTTGGTGAATTATGGATGAGTTCATTGACAAATTGTTTTAGAGTTCTTTGGTGGGGTAATACAACGTGGTGCCTGCCAATCATTATAATATTGGTCCAGGAATACTGGGCCAAGACTCTTATGACAGGTGCAACGATTGACCTCTATTGAACCCATTTTATAACTATGCTTCATCTTCAGTTTTCACAGGATTTTGATATAAGTCAGTCAAGGGATTCTTGTGTGGTGGGTTCAAACCTCATAAATTTTGCATCTGTGACCCCTGTGTGCCTGTAAGGCAATCTCTCCGATAACTAATCATAAGTACAAGATGAATTGCATGCGAACGCCACTTAACATGCTTTGATAATAAGTTTTAGCAGCCATTGGGCACTGGTAATGAAACTAATGATTCTCTTGTTTTTGGTGTTACAGGAATCCAATCTAGCTTGATCCCTCTCCATCTGCTTTGGCTACTATTTATCGATACCTCATCTATTCTATCTATATATACCTGGTAACATCAAACATTTATTAAAGCATATGCCCGATACTATGGTCATTTCCATCACCCAGAAGTTTAATATAATCTCGGCAATGCTGGTATTACGCGGTTATCCACCCACAACTATGCTTTACCCATTTATAATGCATAAAGGAAGGTTTAAGGATCCACATTTAATTATGCATATGGATGATGAATTCTATCCATCTGCACACTTGGGAAAAATGAAATATACAGTCTTTACTTATGGCTTTGCAATTATAATGATTCATATGGACTCTTAACGTCTATGTCCATCGTCAACGACTGTGACCCACTAAGGCCAATGTCAGGGAAAGACCTAAATTAAGAAAGCCAGACAAAAAATAGGCTAACACAAACATAACAGACATGCTGGGTTAACATGAATGGTACACTTAATACTTCCATGCACATTGTTTAAATGAGATGATTTCTGTTGTGGGGTCAAAATTTAGAGTATTAAATTCTGCCTAGTTAATCGGTGCAGCCAACACTAATGAACCCTGTTAGCAGGTCGTGGAAATCAATTTTTTTTTCAGAATAACAAAAAATGTCTGAAAGATGTCCTCCAGACTAAAAGGGCACTTTGTGATGCACAGCCTCATCTCCCAACTAAAGGGGGGTGTCCGAGTTAGGTGTATTCTTGTTTCTATTGATATGAGAGCCTGGCACCTGATACAATATACCAATCAAGTACCGTGGGTAACAATCTTGCAGTTTTTATAATAGAAGCGATAACGCGCATTGCAAGCACCTATTCACTACTGTGCTAATATTGATGGTTAACCACTAAAATGGCATTTTTTGTTAATTTCTTTGCAATTTGGGGGCTTTGGAAAGCTTGAAATTTCAGGACGATTAATAGGAAAAATATGGCCATTTCATCTGATAGCAAAATTTATTTACTACTTCCGGGTAAATCGGGAGAGGGGGGGGGGTCCCAGAGGCGATCGGAAGTTCGGAACACGCACCTTTAAAAAGAAATATTTATTCTTTTCCTGGAGATGGCCACCGCACACAAGTGTTGAAAAAAAAAGTGTGTGCTGGCGGCACTCTTTCCAATTGAGCTAACAAGCCAAGGGTTTGGAAGAGGAGGGATAGATATCATCTATAGGTGCTAGGCAAAAAAGGACATCATAACCAGCCTATTGAATCCAGTCTTTTGGATAGTAGAAACAACACCTGTGTGTTAAATGACTAATAGGACAGTTCTGTTCATTAATGTGGACCTTGACCATTTGGAAAATGCTTTTGTTCATAAACATCAAAGGAAAAAATCTTTTCAGAGCTAAAATTACACTTAGAGTAAATGCAGGAAAAAAATGAAACCTTCTTCTGATAGCAAATCTCAATTTGGAAGTAAAGAGGGGAGGGGATGAGGTTTGTGATCGGGTCACCCACCTTTTAATATAAAAACAAACATAAGAATGACCTTTAGTGTGATCAACTTGTTCTGGATTTCAACTAGATATGGAATAGAAATCCCCCTGCACTCAGCCATGTACTATACCTCTGACTTTACCCCAATAACTAATTTATTTAGGAGTATAGAGTGACTTGGGTTGTATAACATAGAAAATTGTGTTAAGTCAATATCTGACTCGCGGTGTGCCTGCCTGCTTGCCTGGCACAGGTAGCCAAGTGGATAGCCTGGGATGCCACTTCAGCAGATAATGAAATTAATCCAGAATGAAGTTTCTTGATTTTGCCCTCCTCCAATTGTTTCATAACACAAAAATAATTGCATGGTAGGAGAGTGTCTGGCAGTTGTCCCTGTTGTCGCATGAACATCTGTAGAGAATGACTTGGGGGGTAAACCTTTCCAGCAGGTGACCAAAAGTAATCAAGCTTCCCAATT
>JAMKCH010051488.1:0-21063 GCA_023653785.1 Ophioderma brevispina
AAAACAATCAGCAAAAGTCTAGGTGATTCAGTGCCGTAGAAAATGCAGAAACAAATTAGTGTCTTTTTTCGCACATTTTGACGCAAAATTAAAATCAATGTTTTGCCCCTAATTTTCTTACTGAACAATTTTTTTTCAGTTTTTATTTCTTAATTGTTGATGTCTTTGAATCCTTCTAACATGTGGTGGATTTCATCTAAAAATTCCTTTGGGAAAGTGGTTATATAATGAATGGGTCCTTAGGAACCCCCCCCCCCTTATGCACTAACCGTGCAAACCCCTTATGCAGTTAAGTGTTAAGGCACGTGTACAACAATCTTTGTCTTGCTGTAGATAAAGGTGATGAAGACAGGGTATAACTTCTTCAGCTTTAAAATGGTTCGCATCGTATTTTACAAATGGTTCCCAATCCCTTGTTATCAACGACTCTGTTCCGGGGGGGGTAGTTGTATTCAAAGGTGGATATGATGATTGAACACGGACTCCCGAAATGCACCCTAAACAAGTATTTCCTACGACTAAAAAACCATACCATAAACAAGCATTTTTGTCTGTTTTTGCTACCATAAACAAGTCTTTTTGTCAGTTTTTCCTATCTTAAACAGGTAAGCAATGCATTGTTTTGATAATATACCCTTATTATCTGGCTTTGCTCATGTTGCTTCACTTCTAAATTACAATATTTTTGATGATTTTGATCTCAAATTTCAGGGTTACGAAAAAACATACCCTTTTTCCCATATTTTGCTGTTTTTGACAACGTAATCAATGTACGCGCGTACATTGCCTGTTGGAAAAAAGAGACCCTTTTTACGCGTTTTCCTGTTCAGGCATCATATCCACCTTTGAATACAAGTGCCCCCGGGCTCTGTTTCTATTCCACATATCTCACTAAAAGGGTCTGCCCCAGGGATCGGTCCGTTATCATTTACAATGTACATATCTCCACTCGAGGATATTATAGCATCCTATGGTTTTGCCAGAATGATTAATTCTGAGATTGGCGTTTAGTTATTTGGAAGGACCTGACCATTTTAAGCAAATTTGATTAACTTTTTCACAAAAGCTCACATCTTTGCCGTGTATCTGCAAAGAGCTCCCATTTGATCCGTTACGGGGTTATAGGCAGGAATGCACTCCAAGGTTTCCAGCAAGCATGGTGCAGGAGTTGTTGGTCGTCGCCCTCCCCCGCCGCTGCTACATGCAGTAATTGGATCGACTAATGTAGTCGCAATAACGATGAGAAGAAAGAATGATAGGCTTTCTTTAAGCATCTTGTCAAAATGATGTAACTGAAAAAAATAATGGAGATATTTTAATAACGAAAAGCTACATTTCATATCATGCATTCCTAACCTCGAGCGATAAAGAATGTCCTGGAATTCCTCCTTGACATCAAGATACACGCACACTTGACAACTCCACGTTGAAATATTCTGTCAAATGCAGATTTAGTAATAAATTCAGCCAATCTCGGTTAACTCCTTCTTTAATGCAAACTCCCGATTTAGAATGAACATTTCTCCTGCAGCTAACTTCAAGTAAAGAATGTTACATCCCTGTTTATATCCCTAACGTCCCTTAACTGCATTTAAATGCACTTTTAAAAAATCACGGAGCGGACCCCTACCTTGGTTTAGGGGTGAATTTTGTTCCTAGATCTAACAAGCAAAATAACGCTAGGCCTACGTCACCGTTTTGTGGTGATCGTCAGATTTTCCTCTAGGGACGTTAGGAATATACTATTCCCTTAGAAGCTTCTAGAATTCTCAAGAGATCACTTATAGAGACATAAGGAGATTTCCAGAAAGAAGCGCCCCCAATTTTTCTCGAATCTAGGGTTTTTATATATTTGGAATGCTTACCAATGTATTAGATCACACCTGAAGTGAATAAGCCGAATACGCCGTCTTTATGCACTGTTAAAAATGTTCATTAAAATAACAGCGATTTGACTGGCAGCTGGGACTCACAACAGTTAAAACCACGGTTTTTTACAGTCATTTGCACGTTTCGAGTCCCTTTTTACAGTTATTTGCACGTTTTGAGTCCCGGCTAACAGTCAAAACGCCGTTATTTTAAGATCATTTTTAACAGTGTGTAATAAGATGATGATTTAGTAGTTTCTGTCGTGCACGACAGAAAGTCAAAGCATGGTTTTCTATGGGGAACGATTACGATAGCAGGCAAGTTCGGTTTTCTTTTGCACCTGTTTGTCCAATAAACCTTCCAAACGTTCTTGGTAGGTGGTCTACAACCGATGCAGTGAAATTTGAGAGAAATTCACATCCTAAAAAAATCCCCTCCTGTCACTTTTAAGTATTGCATCATATCTATAATTAGCCTTGACACTGTGATAGTATCATATACCCATGTAGTACTAGCCGATGGGGGTTATCACACATTACATCATCCGTATAGACACTTTTCTGCTGCTTGTGTCGAATACTCATGGCGCATCAAGGCGCGTCACGTAAATCATCAGGTAGGGATAATTGTGATCAAGTGTCAGCAAGAGTGTGTACAGCAACAAGTTAACCGGATTCCGATCGATATTCTCCCTATAAATTACGAGAACTCTACATTTCGCACCAAATAAGCCGTGATTGCAATATGTAGGGAGAATTATGACTTATCAATCGGCATTTATACCATAGCCCATTTTAAGCCGAGCTAAGCTGTGGTGAAACTTAATGTTAATTTTTTTTCTGCTGTGCAGTTCTACGATGCAGCTTTTTTTAAGAGGTCATTTAACTTCACAATATTGTTTCCCTCCAATACAATGGACAGGAATTGCAGGGGTTATATGACGCCCCCCCCCCCCATTCAATTCATGTGGGGATGGACCGGGGGATACCTATTCAAGTTTGATTTAGGCAGGGACGTGCCGCTGACAAAGTGAAGTTGCCACCGATAGGCCTACATACACTGTATACCAATTTTCCACGAAAAAGTGACCCATTCACATACCAAATGCATCGTTTTTTGACCAAAACATATGAAATCTAACAATTTCTTTTTATCGTTTTGTCCTGCAGTGATGATTTCTGAAGATAAATGCATCGAAACGTACGGCACAAATTTGAGAAATATCGAACATTGGGCCCATTGATATACCATTTTGGGCATAAAATGAGGATCCATTAATATATTAAACGGAGAGTGGAATCCGGGGGTCTTGGGGGGGGGGGGCAAAAGTGGAAAAAAATTAAAACTGGCTCTTCTTCAACATTAAAGGGGCACTAACTTCCATTTTTTTCCGTTTTTAAATTTTCGTTGTGTCAAATTATTGGTCCCTACAAACATACAAAATCTTGTATTTGATTTGTGCAAAATCCCCTGGAACTCGTGTTTTTGCAACTAGGTGATCACGAACGGAATTCTCCTTACCTGATGATTTACGTGAGGCGGCGTGAGTATTCGGCACAAGCCTATGGGTTATTCTAGAACACACTAATCTAAATATTATAATTATTTTACTAGAAATTTTCCATCAACTGTAATACCCATACAAAATATATTATTTGTGGTTTCTAGCACATTCTACATGTTATCACTATACTGCTAATTGGGAAGGAATATCAATCCTTCATATTCGTATTTGTTCCCATACAAACAGATAAACAAATTCACGTGTGTTTCAATAAAGTCGCTCAACTCTTTCTGATGCCCCACACATAGGTTTTCTAATGTGTACTTTTAAAATGTAACGATCTAATTTAACACCGTGATAGTAAGGGACTGTAGTATACAGATCTCATGTGAGTGTGCAAATCTGGATAAAATTGTTAATTTTGGCACACAATTACTTTATGCATTGGTAATCAAACAAATTGATGGAAGCACTTGCCACGCTCCTTTCATGACTCCTAGCATGGATTTCAAGGTTACACAGGGGTCAAAATTTTAAATGTTCCGATTGTGTTAAAAAGCACACAATGACGTTTGTCTGGTTACAAGGATTCCAAAAAGGTATAGTTTATACTACCTATGGCTTATAGTTTTGAAGTTATGGAGTAAACACTGTAAAACGGTTAAAAAGGCGATTTTAGTTTATACAGGGGTCAAAAAAGTAAAAGGTTTTTTTTTTTAAATCCAAATTTGGTACGTGGTGCAAATTGTTGGTTTAGCTCTAAGAATGAAATATAGGAATAGTTTTGACTATCTTACGTGTTTGTTTATTAACCAAAATGATGACTTTACATGGACCTGATACTTGGTCCTATGTTGCCCATATTGACTTTTTGCCATAATTTGACATAACAAACTACAGAAGTTTGGTGCTCCTAGAGAGGAGGGAACTACGATCAACCAACCAATGGCAAACAAAGTCAGTATGCTATTGGCAGTTATTGCATTCTATTGACCTGTGACCTATTTTGTTGGATAATGTGAAAACTAATAATAACAGATGAGGCAAACCATTCCTCATTTCAATCCTGTAAGTTAGGGAAACACTTTGCACCACATACGTGAATCAAAGCAACTTTTAACTTGACAAAATTGGCCTGTAAAATTGCCACATATTTTACCGTAAAATAACATGTTGTCTTCGAAAAATATACGTTTTACTAAATGCAAAGCAGTTACTTTACTCATTCTTTTCTTTAAAATGTAAAATAACAGGTCATTAACGCCAAAAGAGACAAAAATACATTTTCACATTTTTCCCTTTTGCAGAAATTTAAATATCTCGGCAAATGAAGGAGATATAAATGTCAAAAAGGCACTAAGAAAAAAAACAGTGGAATTCAAAATGCATAAATTAGAAATTAGAACTTCACAAAACACTTGTACAGTACATGGTGATACGGCATACAATGGATGGAATAATCACACACACTCAATTAAGTGTATACACTGTTCGTGGAAATTCATGATTTTCTTGGAAATTGGTCAACTGCAACTTGCACAGATATTCAATGTTCATGAAAATAAAAGAGATCTACAAAAAAAAGTTCTAACGTAAAAAAAAACCAAGTTTAAAAAAGTAACAGTCATATGAAGTTAGTCAATGTAAAGAGAGTACCAAGTATACTCAAGTGCGTCTGCTATATCGTTTTTGGTAGATATATATAAACACAAACAAACACCACACACACACACACACACACACACACTCACACACACCGACATACACGCCCCACCCCTGCACACACAACACAAGTTTTTATTAACGGAATTACTCACCGAGCAGATTTTGAAGTAAGCCTGAGTATATCGATGTTACTGCTTAAGACGACCCCGCTCCTGTCCTCGCAGAGATAGATTTGATGTGATTGGTGTCTTGTAGTAACATTTTATATAATTTCTCACACTATTTCATTCTCGATATTTAATACCAAGTGAAGGATTGCAAAATTGAAAGTTATAATCATTAATGTTTCAGTTTTATTTTGTATTTTTTATTACTTTTTATTCGTTACATTTTCTTCTTGATATTTAACTCTTAAATAAAGATGTTGGTTTTCTATTGCTTGGCTCCGAATTGCTAGTAAACCACAGACACTCATAAAATCGCAAAGTAACGTGTATATATTCTACTGCTGTTCCTCTTTTACTAGTACTCAGACACTTTTAAGCATTAGCAATCAACAGCCAATTTTAAGATTAATATCAAAGTCATATGGGCGGGACCGATGAAGACATGAGAACAGAAACCAACTTTTATTCTTTCTTTTATCAAGCGGTAAGCCCAATCAGAAAAAGACAAAAAAAAAAATAAAAGCAATTATCAAGACTCGATATAACAAATGGTAAGTAAAGACTCAATGGATAAAGTATTTTTATGTCTGAGATTATGTATTCAAGGTAATTCGCAAAAGCTATAAAGTTCGAAGAACTTTAACTAGATCTGAATAGCAGACCCGACGTGTTTCATAGGTTTTCCAGATTTTTCAACATATTTTTCATTTAATTTCATTTTATGTCACGTTTAAATTCGTCCCGAAAAAATCAAGTTGCTGTTTGTTATGCTTAATTTCGTCTTTGGTCAAATATTTTCAAGCATTGGTCACTTATTTCCCATAATGTTCACAGTTATTCGTATACTTCTGTCCAATTTTGTCTCGACTATGGGTAAGTTGTCAATTGTTAAAAGCAGTTTCGTCTATGAGCAAATTAATTTCATAGAATTAGCATTGTATTTCGCCCCGTGTCATCTTCAGTAGGAAGCATTTAACGTGTGCATGTACAGGCTTATAGCCTACTTATATTGTTTCAATTCTATTGTTCTTTTGTAGGCCGACCATGTTTTCTTATTATTTTTATATATTTTGAGATTTCTTTTCCTTGTAATCGCTTTATTATATTTTTTCAAATTTGTATTTCTTTTTTACCATATCTTATATATTTCAATTTCAACTTCAACTTTATTTCCATAAAAAAATCATGTTACACAAAAACAAATTACCAAAACAAAATTTATGGAGGAGTTGACCAAAAGGCCAATAAGATCAGGCTGGGGTCAACCCCCTGAAAGTTATGTTACAACATATCTTAAGATAAGGACATACACTCAACAAAACACGAAAAAACGGCCAGTGATCAATGCACCTGATTCAAATTGCTCAAATTGCCATCAACAGCATATTGCAGTAAAAATAAAATAATGCAAAAACTATTCTTTATATTTGGAAATAAGTTCAATTTTAAATTGTTTGCGAAAGTGAGGTACTGATTTCGAATTTTGTAGATGTTTCCCTAAATTGTTCTACAGAATAGGACCGGATGTTCGCACGGATTGATCCGTGAAAACGTTCTTATTTCTCGTAAGATTGTAGTTGTTAATATTTCTCGTGCCATTGTGAATGTCAGACCGTTTGCTAAAAATAGCCGTTAAATATACTCGGCAATTTGTTAATGGAATACTGTGTACATTAAATTACCAAAGCTCTGTTTGTATATACTCCTATATGTAAGGGCGTTATATCTGGTAGTTAAATAAGGGTTTGCAGTTATGGTGCAAAATTATTGGTGGAACTCATAGGGATCAAATTAAGGAATAGTTTTGGGGTGCAAATGTTCTTAAGAGAAAGTGGGGGAACAAGGTCAAGCCACATTGAATGCAATGGCTGACCTTCTGTGCCCCCACATCGGTAACTAAAGTATTTAGACATTCAAACTATCCTGATTTTAATCCTATAAACTACATCAATAATTTCCACATTTGTGCATCTAAATCGGAGAGCAACTTTAAAATTTGACCCCTGTGAAATGACCCTTTTTATTTGATGTTTGCTATGGTTAGTATAACTTTAAAACCTTACGTTGTAGATAAAACAAAAAACTATACCTTTCCTGAATCCTTTGTGGTTAGACAAATAAACCTGGTAGTTAACTTTTTCAACATGATTGGATCAATTTAAAAAATTTGACCCCGGTACAAATGTGCACTTAGCCCCCCTCTCCTTAAGGCCCACCATTTGTGGCACTTAAAATTATGTTTCAGGGGTCCTTTTAAGTTGTCTACATATTTTTTTAAACTACTCAAACCTTTGTAATTGTGATGTGTTACAAATGTCTGCTAGCTCCTGGGTATATAGTTCTTAGGGCATGCACGCTACGAGTTTAAGCAGTGTCCTTCATCTCATTCACATCGGTTATTATTGTATAATTAAAAGGGTATGGCATTTTATTTTTGAGTTGAGCTGAAATAAATTGATTTGAATTTGGGGCATCATGATTTCGGGCAAGAATATCATATGTGCTGAGTGGCTTGGCAGCTTCCTGTTGGAGAGGGTGATTATCGTATTTAGCCGGTAAATGGGTGGCATGGTGGGATTTAATAAACACAAAGGGCACGTGATAAGGCTTTGAACTTTGCCCCGCTCTAAAACAGATTATCGCTGTAGGTGTGCCACGTAATGGGTTCGTTGCCCCAGCAATTTACGATCCAAAACATAAATCGCTTTACTCGAAAACGATTCCGACAAATCCAGATCGCAAGCAAATGGTGACCGTCAAAGTGATAACCATCATATCGCAGTGTTGCCACTTTTTCCGATGTCGAGGTGAACTGCGATTGGATGTGTTTTATATCCAATAATATTAAAAACACAACGAATGAAACAAAATATGTTTCATTCTGTAACTTATTTTCAAAGTTTAGTATTACGTTCATTCAGTCATCAATATTACAGTGAGCAATCAAAAAAATAAACAATTCGAGCCAACACGATGTTTTCTTTCCGTAATTTTTTACTTATTTTTTATTAAATATTGTTTAGCATTATTTAGGCTCAACATTTTAAAAGAAAAATTGTATCCCATAATGCATGGTTATTGCAGGGTGGCCCCTTTCCAAGGCAAAAGGGTGTAACTCGAGTTAAGCCCTTTTGCCATAAGGCTGTATGGTTCTTCAACCTCCATTATTTGGTATTTATTCCTCTTTCCTGCAAAATTCCTTATTTTCATACCGAGAAATACTTTCAGAATCTCTAAAAAACATATGAGGCGGCAATAAGGTGGAAAGAGAGAAAATGTCCCTTATTTGAATAGTTATTCTCTCCCTCCCTTTTGGCTGCTGGTGGGGCGGTTCTAGAGGTACTAAGCCACGTGTGCTCCGGCATTCACTGGACTTTTAAAATGTTATCCTTGTTTGTATTATGTTGCAATATTTTATGTTTAAAAACCCATTTTATATGCCAGTGCAAAAGTGGAATAAGAAATAAAGAAAGAAATAAATGAATAAAAATGAAATACTTTTGTCAAAGAGATGACGATTTAACAAAACAAAACTTACAAAACATTTTACACAGTAAACCTTATGAGTTTCTCATGCATCGTCTATAGATCAATAATTAGATCACACAAACAATGATTAAAATTACAAAGGTAAATAATAGTGCTGAATAGAGAAAAATGCACATCACACCGCCATCAAAAAGGTCAAACTCCGTTCTTGACTTTGTTTTGCGCCTTACTTTGTAATTGAGCATTTAAGGCAGTCAAAACTAGTCCTTATTTTAATGCTATGATCTATCCAAAATGTGGACCCTTATTTTTTACCAAATCGGAGCAACTTTTAAAATTTGACTGTACAACTGAAAAGCGAACTCTTTTTTGTGTTTATTTTTTGGACGTTTTTACGTTTTTAATTAACATGTACTCCAGGACTTTAAGGGTGAGATAATATACAAATATAGCAACTGCCATGAAGCGCTCTGGTTAAAACTAAGAGCCCGAGGTGACATCACGTCGGCCTCTGAACCAGAAAGTTTGTTACCCGCATCCAGACAAAATAATGGAACGGAACCCCATTGATTGGGTACAGAATGGATCAGCCGCCGCGAAAATATCTTTCATATCTACTAACCTAATTTCTTCACCAAATGCCTTCATTTTTTCAGCAAAGACATGTCGAAAATATGCAGATCTTGAAACCTCAACTGCGTCCAGTTGAGTATACCGGTCAGGGTCGAATTTTGTGTTTTTTCATGCACATTTTTTTTGATCAGTAGTATAACACAAGAAGTTGAGGATCCTATAGATAAATAATTGTGATATAAGCCAAATCGACCTTGAACTTCGGTAATTGTTTTTGACTCCTGCCCTTTGACCCTGACCCCGGTCAGGAAACAGTGCCTTTTGGTAATGTCCAAAATAGTCTAAGATATTTTTTTGAAATGTAAAAACAGAACACATAATATTTTTGCTTTATCTAAATAGTTCATGGCTATATTTTTAATTAGCTATATTGGCTGGAATAATTTATGAAAACATAATTATTAAAACCATAAATCTTGATTTGTCAAAGGTCAGGAGTCACAAAAAGTGTCAAAACCTTCCACAATGCATCACGAATTTGTAATGCCTGTAAGAATAACAGATTTTCTTTATTTTTGGGGTTGGTTGATTTCGTTTCTTTTTTCCTTTGGGAAACTGTAAATATAGAAACAACTGATAAAGGTTTAAGATCTTCATAAAGTATGTTAAGAAAGCTGAAGCAAAAATGTGTTATGTCACTTGGTAATTGAGGTCATTGCATAGTGGTCCAATTCCAGCTTGCCGCTTTGCCGGCTTTGATGATGAAATTTACGTCATATGCCATCATGTCAGAACGCTACGTGACCCAAATCGCAAAGCGTCAAGCCAATAATCGATCTCCCCTGTCGCTCGTGCTGCCGCATTGCCCAAAGTGGCAAATCGCATTGAGTTGAACTTGAATTCAACTCTGGAGCGGTGTTGCTCATGACATAGTTCCAAGCAATAGCGCCGCTTGACTATATAAATATGGCACGCTCCACGCATCAAATCATCTCGAGATTTCCCGCGCATGTCGAGTTTGCAGCGCTGTACATTTTATCGAGTTTACCACCCCGCTAATGTCGAGTTTCCAAGGCGCTGCCTAATCCAGTTTTTACTCTATGTGCCGAGTTTCATAATCATGTCAGAAAAAAAATCAGTGCCAGAATAAATCATGCCGATTTTTAAAAAACTGGACATGATTTTTTTCAACATGTGCAAACTGTACCTATTTTTGTTCCCAACATGAGCAAACTCGAATGTGATTGTTTTTTTTTTCCCTTTCCCGCGCATGTCGAGTTTTCACAGCGCTGTGTATCGCGAGTTGCCTCGCCATATGTCTCTCGTTCCTAGAATAATGACTTTCCCTGATTTTTTTTTTTGCTTTAATTGGGGATGGTATACGCTTTATTCACAATACTTTTATAAACAATGTAGTTCTGCATTATGTATAATTTTATGCATGTATATGGGCCACATAACATGTTAATTTGTATGTGTAACGTATTGTGTAATGAGTAGGCCTGTGAATGGGTATCTCTTTTGCACGTGTATGTACATGTACAGTATGCACGTGTATTATGCTTATGTGCATGTCTTTGTTACGGCCTATTACATGTATATGTAGGTATATATGTCTGTATGTAATGAATTTATTTGTATATTTTTTGTGTGATGGTGGTGGGTATGCTACATTGCGTATATAATTAATGCGTGTGTGGGTGCATGTATCATGTATACTGTATGCTATATATGCGTTCCTATGTGTGTGTATGGATGCGTGTACGCATTAAAATTGTTATGTATTTATATTTGCACATATATGTATATATGTACTATGTGTTTTCTATATGTATGTTTGTATTCATTATGTAGGCTAAATGGGTGTATATGGAATCAACTGCTTTACAATCCCCCGAATATCTGGAGTTGGGTTTTGCTTCTTTGTTTGTTTGGTTTTTTTTTATGGCTAGCTGCAGTGGCCTAATTTTATTTACCTTACGCCGGCGTACTGGTAGTTTAAATGTGAATTGATTTTGTTTATTTAAACCTAGTATATTTTGTATTGTTTGGTTTTGGCAAGCTATGCAAAAAATAATTGCAATACCTGTAGAAAAGGCATATAATGTCCATCAACGTTATACTAGCGTGTAAGATTGTAAATTAGTATGTATCATATAGATTTGTACACCTGATTTCAATTTCTATTTAATCATTTCACTGATGACGATGAGTTGTTTCGTTTTGCTGTGTTTTGCTTTGACAACACAATTGATATAACAGAGGTACTTAGTCTGAAAGTCAACCCATTCTTATTTGACAATTGATCATTCTAATAATTTAAGCAATAACAATAAATTTACCAACTGTGCATATGTCTTTGATAACGATGTAGCTTCTAATTCCCACAAGATGATGTAATTTTTTTTCTATTTTAACAGCCTAAATCCTCGCAGCAGCCGCCTAATAAAAAAACTAAACTTCGACAGTATCCTTCCTTCATTTCTGGTCTCAATCACACATTTACAGTTATCTCCCTTTCAGAAACTTGGTTTAACTGATGATCACGTCAAATCTTATTGATATTGAAAATACTCTTTAATTAGTACACCACCCGGCAAGGAAGGAGGAGCGGTGGGTCAGCAATTTATGTTCACAATTCTGTTTCATACATGACGGACCGATCTTACCTTTGATAACCGAAAAAAATCATCTGATGACAACGATCATTCTGATCAACAATTTATTGAAATTATTGCTCCAAATAACAAAAACATCATTCTAATGTGTATCGTGGCACATCGTACAGATGAAATTTGTTTCTTACTGATCTGGAAATTTGTCTCACTAAAGTGTCCTGAAGAAAATAACAATGCTACATTTTCCGGTGATTTCAACTTTGATTTGATTACATTTAGTACCAATAACACTATAAACATTTTCTAAATACATTTTACAAGCATGATATGTACCCACTAATTAACGGACCTACTAGAATAACTCCCTCAGTGCTTCATAAAATCGATAATATTCTCCACTATGTTTGACACAAACGAAATCAAATCGGCACAAGTTACGACCTTTTGTTAAAATTAAAAGACATTACAGATCACTACCGATATTTCAAACTACAAAATCAGTTCCGATTAGCATAAACAACTCACCAGAAAAATCTCGTTTATTTAATCAGAATAGATTCAATTTTTTTAATAATCACTAAGTCTAGTGAATTGGGATTTTGTTCTTAATATTATCTTGTACCTAGCTTAGAATGCTTTCGTAAAACAAATTTATAGATTTGTACAATATCCTTTTCGATTTAAATCATGTTTGCAAAAAAATTTTTCCACACGCCGCGAATACCGCGAAAACCCTGGATTACCCCAGCTGTCCTAAAATCTATTGATCGTAAGGAAAGACTTTTCCAACTGAGTATAATACAAACATATCGTACTTATCGCAATAGATTACCTTCATAATTAGATTATCCAAAAAAGAATATTATGCACAAAAACTTGAGAGTTGGCAAACAAAATCTAAAACGACTTGGAACATTTTGAATACAATCCTCGATCGTTCTAGTAGGCCTAACTCCCATCTGCATTTAACATTGACAATGTTCTAACTTCTGATCCCATATTATTGCTAATCACTTTAATTCTTTTTGTTATTAATATCGATCGGACCAAATTTACCGCATAAAATTAAAAAAGACTAATGTTTCAATTTAATTCTTTTTAAACCATGTTATTCTCCTCTCGGATCACTTTTTCTTTCGTCTTTCGCCCACATCTCCAGATGAAATAATTACTCATTATGTACAATCACCCAAGTCAGTACAATTAGTCGGTCATGATGATATTAAACCTGATGTATTCAAAGATGTTATACAATAATTGCAACCCACTTATCATATTTTCAATTGCTCATATCCACTGTGTTGTCCCCATGAATTAAATTGCTCATCGTCCCTAAAATTTAAAAATGGTGGATCGCTCCGATCCTTCAATTATAGACTCTATTTCAGTTCTCCCTCCTGGTTTATCGAAATATTGAACATTTATTCAAAAAGACTTTATAATTCTATGTCTCGTTTTAGCTTTTACATGAATCTCAAATTGGTTTCCGCCCTAAGCATTCTTCACTTATGGCTACCCTCGAAGCATATAATAAAATTGTTAACGATTTCAAGACAACAAACGTCATGTCTACTGGGTATTTTCCTTTCTCGACCTCTCGAAGGCTTTCGATACCATTAATCATGACATTCTGCGCTCAAAACTTGCCACAGATGGTATTCGCGGGGACTGTTGCCGCGAGTGGTTCAGAATTACCTTACGTACGAGTAGATCACAATATGTTTCCTATAATAAACTAAATCAACTCCATTACACACTCCTGTGGTGTTCCAAGGCTCATTTAGCCTTTACATTTATTCTGTAATTTAATGACATAATTTAATTCAAGTAAAGTTTTTAAATTATTCATTATGCCGACGATACCAATCTACTTGTTCCATAAAAAAACCTTTAATGAATCATACATCTGCAAATAATGAATTGAATGAAACGCTATTTAGTAAAAAGAAAACAAATTATCTCTTAATATCAAAAAAAACTACATTCATGCATTTAGAAATATACACAATACTCGAAATTCTTCTCCTGAAAATACAGTCATACATATTGACAATACTACCTATTCTTAGGGTCTTTCACACACACCAAATTTTAGGCTAATTTTTGATGAAACTTTAACATGGAAACATCACAACACCTACATCACAAATTTAGTTTCCAATGTACTTGCATTCTTTTCATACTCAAGCCATGCACTATCTACCGATATACTTTTTCTCTGTATGCCAGTTTAGTTTTTACCAAACATTCAGTAATAAAATTTGTAATATTTTTGGCTGATAAAAAACTCTGGTTTTTGCATTCCATCCACATTAAAAGCAAAAACAAGATAATACGCCTGTGTCTGATTCTTACTACACACGCACATACCTCCCCCTTTGGTTTACAAATTAAATACACTTAATGTTTTTTAGATATACACAAACTTCAGGTTGCTCTTTTTATGTAAAGTTCAAAAGAATTTGCTTCCTAACTTTTTTCAAATTATTTTACAAATATCGATCTATTCATTCTATGAGACAAAGGTCTGCACAGGCAGATCTCTATAGACCCACAAATTTTACTAACGACCTTGCGAGGAATACTATTAAAACTCAGCCCATTACTTTGGAAACGATATTATATCAGCTCCGAAACTGTAATCCTCCCAAACACTTTCAATATCATGTATACACAGAATATTTATTATTACAATCTTGTACACTTGTTGTTGCATGTTTTATTTAGAATTATCAACGTACACGTTTGTTGGTCAAATAGATGCGGTGCTTGTGCATACTGTGGCATTTTTCATATTGTATGACACATTGTAGGTGTGAGTTAGGCATGTGTCCAATGGGTCTGTGGGTATGCCGTCGCATATGACATCGTAATTTTATTAAAGTCACTGGCCAGCGGTTTCGCTCTAAAACAATCGCGGCCCTGATTTTTGTCATAATTATCAACTTTTTGGACTGTTGTATTTGGAATTGTTGTAGTAAAGACCCTGTAAGTGGCTAGCATAACCCGCGGTCTCTGTCATGATATTATGATTTTTATATGCTTTGTTTTACTAAACAGTTGGGACCACCCAACTTTTTTTAATACTCAATACAGTCGTGAATGGCATCTTCAAAGACCGCTTTAAAATGCCTAAGAGTCTGTTTTTCACAAAGCCAAGTAAATAAAGGTATCTGATATACCTATCACTGGCAGTTTGGTGACAGTGGGCAATATTTTGAATTTGAAAAAAAATACTGATAGTGGGCCCCCTTTAAACGGGGGTATTCTTTTTTTCGTATCATATTAGCGCAATCACCTTATTGCCATATTTTTGCCATATTATGAATTAATTCTATAATACTTTGCTCTTTCATCATCAACTCCACTTCTTATTATAAGCACTCTGCATTTTGATAGCGTAGTGTAGTGTGTTATAGGTACGTATATGTAATGAACTTGGCACATTAAAAAAATAATGTTATGTTTATAACATAATGTATGCGTGTGCATATGTATGTACATGTACTTGGCATATTAGATTGCTACTACTTAACTATTAATGTTATGTTTGGGTGGTCCCACGGTTCGAGCTTAGGCTCATTTTGGCAGCCCTCCATTGTCGTAATCAATGTCTTCCTTTATGTTTAAATGGGAAATAAACTGAAACTTAACTGTTGTGTGCACGTTATCTGTCGAGTTACAGCGCATCTGTCCAGGTTGGTCCTCTACCGGTGTGTCCCAAAAAAAAAACGCCAACACTTGGTGGCAGGCGCCATAAGTTTGAACAAAAGCACGTTACTACTTATCCTTTGTTTAAGGTAAGATGGGGACTATTAGCTAATTCCCTTAAAAGTTCATACACGGTATAGTTAATATTGTTTAAGCTAGTATGACCCCAGAAATCCAGTAACCTGCAGACCCTAATTGAGGCGCTATTAACTAGCCAGTATCGACACTATACTTTTGCGCCCATAACCAACCATATGAATCTCTAAGTCCCAAACAACCCCGTACCACCATTTCCCTTTTTTTTTAAAAGAATTTTTTGTTTTTTTCAAATATTAACATATGAATGTTGCCATTGGTAATGTAACAGCTAAAACATCCCTTTTAACACAGACTTAAAAGCTTAAAAGAGCGAATTGGAGGTATGGATCAACAAACTCTTCGTATGTCCAATAAGACTGCATTGGATTAGAGCTAATGTTCATCAATCATTTTATTGACGGTACACACAAGAGTTATCTTAACCCAAATTAATGACATAATAAATATTCTGATATTGTTATTGAGTTTTGTGTTGAAACATAGGTTTTACCTCATAAAGTGAATGTAACATTATTTTCAGTAACAAGCAAGTTGCATCCCCCACGAACATTTATCATTTTATGTTATGGTGGAGTCATACTTCGTCTAGTTTTTAATATCTTCTTGAAACATATTTTAAATACTATAATTAAATTTTTATTATTATCAGTTCCGACAACAATGATAAGTAGTCACGTGCTTTTGTTCAAAACTTATGGCCCTGCCACCAAGTGTTTGCGGTTTTTTTTGTTCACCGTATTACACAAGTTTTGCTTCTATATGGTGATTTGACATAATCATGTCCAGTTATCCTTCCCCCATGTCACAGAAAAAAATCATGCTGAGTTTTATCAAAATCATGTCTGATTTGCTCATGTTGAGAAAAATCATGTCCAGTTTGCACATGTGGAAAAAAAATCATGTCCAAGTTTTTTAAAACTCGGCATGATTTTTGTGGACATGATTTATATTCTGGACTGAATTTAATGAAACTCGGCACATATAGTTCAAACTGGATAGCAGAGCGCTGTAAACTCGGACATATAGCGGGTTCCACTCGATATACAGCGCATGAAACTCGACATCGAGGTAACTCGCCATGATTGATACGTGGACGCTGCCATACCTTTAAACATGTATTACCACATTGTCATCAAGCTCTGACAACTGTACGTTATCATTAATACATATCATCACATAATAGTCTTTTGGCAAAATATACTCGCCGGGAACGTAACATATCGACGAACATCATTGTCAGGGGTACTTGCTGGCTACGCATCTGAAAGACCAACTATATACTTTGAAGAGAATTAAATTGAGACAATCTTACAAAGAAACTCAGGTTTTTTTTCCAAGGCCAATAGAAAGAACCAAATCTTACCCAGCTACCAGAAATAGCTTTCAATTTGTGATGATTTGTTGAAACTTTATTTCTTAATTACTCACTTCAAAATGCTTTTAATGGACGTCGCTGAGTGAGTGCTTGCCCTGTACACCACACGTCACCATGCACAAATCTGTTAATTTGTTTTTATTAGTCATTTTGTTGAAAATTAAGATAGGGTATATAATCAAGGAATCTCAATGCTTTTTCCAAAGACGTACTTCCATAGGTCTCGGTATCCATAGGTTTTACAGCGTGAGGGGGTTGCATCAAATTGGCACCTTTTTTGAAATATGCAACACTTTCCACATCATTTTAACACAAAATCCTCAGTAAATCCTTCATCGGGCTGCCTCCCTTTTATATAACCCGTAACTTAAATTGTGCTTATGTTCTAGGTTTACTTTGAAGCAAAATAATATTGGAATGAAGAGTGAAAAATATTGTTTCAATGATACCAGCATTCTGGAATCCAATACAGAATTTTTTGGAATGCTTATTGCACTTCCGATTTGTACCATACAGTTCTGCTGAAAATCCTCTACAAACCACCGCGCACGCGAAACCGGGAATCCTTATAGTCAGGGAGATATGGTCCAAATTATGCCCTGACTGTAAAGTTGAGTATGGACATAACAATTTTTTTACTGAAAATGATATAAATCTGCCGGGTCCACTGGCATCCTTGAGCATTTTGAGAACTCCAAAGATGGCTTCGCCATAAATGTAATTATCTATGTCTAGATTGGCTCCAGGAGGTCTACACAAATGTTCCTCACCAACAGTCCTTACCCCAAGATCTGGAGAGAGCTACTATCATCGCACTCCCTAACCCAAACAAGCCTGTCGACAAACCCTAAGAACTACCGCCCCATATCACTACTTCACTAAACTGTGTGTCCCTTCCGATCTTCTGCCTGACGAACAGCAGGATTTCGCCGTGGCCGGGCACTGTCCACCATATTGTAAAACTCACAAATGATATTGAGGAAGCTTTGAAAAGCGCCGTACTGCAGGCATCATCTTGGTGACCTTACTGCAACATACGACACCGTGTGGCACCAGGGCCTGACCTCACGCTTTCTCAGGACCATCCCGGATCATCACCATGTACAATTCATATGTAACATTCTTGCAAACCGTAGTTTTTATATTCTCTCAAGACCAGTGTGGACAGAGTATCGCCTGCGGTCGTCTGAGGAACGGAGTACACAAGGTTCTGTACTGGCCCTAGATGCTGTTCAACTTGTATATCAGCGACTTTTCTCAAACAACATCTAGAGACAATATGGCTACGCCGACGATTTTGTCCTTCTCCACTCGGACAGCAACTGGACGAAGTAGAAAGCACACTTACTACAGACATGGGCCTAACTTGCAGCATAATCTGAAGACCTGGAACTGAAGCTGATGAATCCAAGACACCGCACGCATTCCACCTCAAGCACCAAGAGGCTCACTCGTCAGCTTCAAATCAACCCTCAATGGAGCGCCTCTGCCATGACAATCCTACACCACCTACCTGGGTGTCAAGCTTGACCGGCAGCTTACATACCGACAGCACCTCGAGTCCGTTTGTGCCAAGGTATCTTCGACGTGAGGAATAACCTCCTGTCCCGCTTTGCTGGATCTTCATGGGTGTCAGCCCCCGACCCTACGCACAACACTGCCTTGCTCTGTCTACAGCAGCGCTGATATGCCGCTCAGCAGTGGTGCAACAATTCTCACACAAAGAAGCTGGATACTGACTCAACGATACTTGAGATCCATCACTGGCTGCCTCCGCCCTCTCTCCATCTGAATTCCTACATGCTTTCACGGCATTGCACCCTGCATCACTTCGGAGAGAACACCACACACACAGTCTAGTACATACGGCTCCTGTTGGACACAAGCACCTGCTGCATAAAAGCGTCAAAGAATCACACCACCAATTCGGTAGACAGAGACTGCGCTCTCGCCGACCTTCTGCCGACACGCCGCTAACTCTCCCAGTTCCCCTTTCAACATCCTGCAGACATGGAATACTGCTGGCTTGATACTCCAAGACCAGTCCAATTCTCTATCACACCTAAGACAGAACTACCACCTGGCAGCAATCTCTTTACGCAAGGAATGGGTCACCTTAAACCCGGATTCGCACAGAGTCGGTCGCTTCAACAGATATATGCACCGGTGGGCTGCGGCCAATCGCCCAGCCTGCCAATGTGGTTACCCATCACAGACTGCGGATCCCATTCTCAATGATGCCCTACCTTTCGTCCGCGGTGGACATAGATTTCCTAACTCCCAACCAACCAACGTGAGTTTGTCTCCCACGCTTACAACATGTTTAGCTGCTTGCCTCATACGCAAGAAAGATAGTTATCTATTCAACCATATATATCAACTAAGGAGTTACTAGATATATTATAGGGACCCAAGTGCTGTTCACTTGTAACAATGAGTCATACTCCAAATTCAAAATTGGAAACCAAATCTAATAATTTTTTTTTTTTTTTTTTTTTTAATAAAGATAAAAAGAGGTAAATATATAGGTGTATGTTATCAGACACAATAAATGTATTTCTGATACGTTTAAAAAGTTTGTAACCTGACGTCAATCCAAATGGCAGCCAAAAACGTGAATATCTTCAAAAAATACTTGCAACACAAATTTTCTAAATATTGCCTTCAAGTATAAATTATTGTGTCAATGAAACAATTAGAATGTTACCTATGATCATAACCAGTGATACCAGGTAATCCCGTCCCCGATAATAAAAATGGATCAAAATTATAAATTGAGTGTATATAATGTAAAAAATGTAATTCCTATGGTATTTGACAATTGTACATACTAGGTTTTCTTTCGATTTTGGCGCCTTTAAAACAAATTGAAATGTATGTTGTACATTGCTTAGGACCAAAGCTATTTCTAATGCCATTGACACATTGATTATAATACTTATAAATTTGTGTCAAGTATTTTTTGGAGATGTTCACGTTTTTGGCTGCCATATTGGATGCCTTCATGTTTCAATTTTCAAAGTATCAGAAATACATTTATTGTGTCCTAATAACTAACACTATGTACTTCACGTTCTATGTTAATCGCAGCAGTTATTATTGGATTTTGCTTCCATTTTGAATTTGAAATGCCATACTTGTTCATTGGATCTAGAGTATATTTAGTAACTCAATAGTTTGGTAATACAGTAGACTATATAATTCACTCATGTATGGCGACGCCATCTTGGATTTCTCGAAGCACAAGGATGCCCAGGTGCCATCAGGCCTATTCTATTCTACACACCCTATTCTATCATTTTCAGTTCAGCGAAAATAATTGTGTCCATACGCACTGTAACGGTCACATGAAGGTTCTACTGACCCCTACCTGACTATTATCTTACAAAGGCCAACATCCGCTTATTTTATATGCTTAGTGTAATACGTCTAGTCATGCCTCCTATTAACCTTTAGAATACTGTGCTTAATTTGAAGGATTAGTACGAAGAACCGGGTAATTTGTGAGGTTTACTGATTTTAAATTTCCGACAAAGTTTTAGTCAATATATTTTTGTTAATTTTTTAATGACATTTTTAAGTCTTACTCTTTTTATGACACTTCTTTACAATAATTCTTTACAGATTCTTTTTACTAAACTACAAGAAAATGATTAAACCCTCTTTTTGAATCAGCTTGTATGACCAAACATGACCACGCTACTAGATACAATATAGTATTTAAAACTCTTAGTGTGTTGGGTCAGGATGGGTTGTATGCAAACACCCTTTCGTATATCAACGGGCTTATAAGACATGATGACAAGGATAATGACCGATAAGGCTCTTCTCAGGTTGAGTCAATACGTCATCGTTTCGTGACAACCGCAAACAGCAAGCACTTGGCTTGAAAACACGTGAGGCCAGCACTGGGTTCTTGACTTTACCTCACTCTCGATGAGGTTTAACAGTCCCCCCCCCCCCCATCGAAAGAGAGAGAAAAACATCTACACA
>JAMKCH010051489.1:0-11556 GCA_023653785.1 Ophioderma brevispina
CCACCCCTAGTTTAAAACACAAAGAATAATCATTGTTATTTGTCATAATCATATCTGTACTACAATATAAAGATCAAAGTAATCCGGGCACTTTGTTCTTATGGCGGTTGCTAGGTACATTAGGAGTAACCGCGTCATTCATAGCGATGGCGTGCGGTCATGTGTAAGAGATGGTTGATTTGTTTCCCAAAACCAGTACAATCGGTTACAATTTTTCGTCCGCTGTGTTCAGAATTAACCTTTCAAAAAACAGGTGAAAACCTGTTGTATTGTATCTAAAGCTAACTAGATGAGCATGTAGAGAGAGCATATAGCAAGAGAAATGGGGTTGTTTGTACTTCGATTTTCCCTATTAAACTTTCGATTCCCATTATCGGTTACAAAAGAAAAATGTTAGGTTTCTCTTCATTTGTATCCAACAATAAGTACAAAAAATTTCCACGATAACGCCATTATGATGTCTTAAGTCCAAGGCAGCAAATATGAAAAATATAGGTTTTTCCGGACGATTTCGCACAATGTGCATGATATTTTGTAAAATTTATAAAAGTCCATTTCGCGCTATTTTTAGATCGAGGTATATCCTGGTTTCAATTTAACAAAAAAAACTAACATTCATTTCGGTTTTTTTTATTCAAATAGTGATGATCATGAAGATTCATTATGAGATTAACAAATACATTATAGGCATTACGCGTGATATATGCACGGCGATTTCAACGTTTTGTGCAATCGATTTCGCAGTAAATCAATGTATCATTGGTTACATTGACTAAATTGAATATTCTTTGGTCATTTATGATCATTTTTTTAAATTTACAAAAGCGGCAACCAATAATCCAAATAAATATAATGTAGGCCTATTGTATGATGTACTAGTATGTGTGTTATGTATGTAGGTGTGTATGATGTATGTATGTAGTATGAGGTATGTATGTAATATTGTTATGTATGTATGTATGTAGTATTATGATGTATGATGGATGTATGTAGTACGTATTGTATGTGCATGTTAGGTGGGGGGTGTGTGTGTGACTGCACTTTCATTAGCACTGTTTTAACTGGTAACTTGCCTTTTTATATTTTTCTTCAAAAACAACTGCCTGGGTAAAGGAAGACATGGGGAAAAGAAAGTTGTCATATGGCCCTAGTTCAGTATCTTTTACTGACTTCTTACTCTGAAGATTGGGGGAGGGGCGTGGCCAGCGGTTAGGGGTCTGCATTGGCGCAAATTTACCATCAAATTCCCGGGTTCGAATCCCGGGGGGGGGTCGTGGCACTAGCTGGGATTTATTCGGGTACTATCAATTCTGGATTTGATCTATATACCAGCATGATTAAATACCAGTATACGCTCTCCTCCATGGTTCACTTGGGCAAATGGATCATGAAACATCCCGTCCTTCGACGGGGACGTTAAGCCGTGGTCCGTGTACAGACGGGGTCACAACTGAAAAAAGTACATCGCAAGTCAGTGTCGAAAAGGTAGGGTGGAAACCCCTGCATCTGATCTCCCAATCCGCCCCAGCCCTTCAAATAGCGGGCCATGTTAGGAGCGGTCCGTATCATGGATACACGCTGGCCCCGGATCAGCACACTAGCGGAAAAATCCTGACACCACCAACAAAGCCATTACCAATGACTTGGATACGAGCAAACAAAAAATCTGAAGATTAATTAGTGTTTATCTATATTAGCCAATGCTGCGAAACGATTGCTTAATCTAGCGATTCGAATGACATTTAATTACAAAAGAAAACATGATTGTGCATGTCCTGCAAAGCGTTCGAATCGAATTACCAATATAGGAAATTGAGTGTACATTCGGGTCGGGAAACCGTTATGCCGTTTTTTAAACGCTCGATTACACTTTAAAGGAAGTGGAATTATCATTTGCTAAATGGAAAACGGGATTGTCAACGTGCATTCCATTTCGCACGAAATCGAATACATAATTTACAAATAAATTATGGGCCATTGTGCGAACATCGCTAAGGAAAAACCTATACTACTTGTACGTGACACAAAACCATTCTTATACTAGCACTAAAACGCTATGTCATTCCTAACTTGTTTGTCGGAGAAGAAATTAACAGTTTGCTGCTGCCATGCGACCTTTATAACATCATTCTCTGGACGTAATGCTCGGCCGTTGGTATATATTTGGTATCACTGGAAAGAGAGGGCATGCTATCTAGTGGTACTAAAATTCAAATGTCTGGTTTATTCCTGCGTCGTAATAGGCGGGCGTTATTGGCTATCCCCACCGCCAATCCATCACATTGCGATCACCATGTACCCTTTCTGTACCCCGCTGTTATTGTATAAATCGCCACACCAGAATGAGTAGAGTCTTTGGGCTGAGAGTTCGGGTCGTATCCGATATTCTTGGTCACGCAGTACCCGTGATACTTAGCGGCTCGGTTTCAAGTCACTTGGTAGCATGATCACATAATCATTGCACCTCAAAGCACACAAACCACCTATTTAGCTAGGCCTACAACAAAACAGGTCAGCGTCCTACACGGTACACTGCGTCACCGTGAAGTCACAGGAATCGCGGAATCGCGGAATCAACATAATACAAGGGAACCAACCACACAATGCACTGACTAGAGTGGTCACTTGTTTCTTATCTATTTAAATTATATTTGTCTCAGCCCTACGTCATGGCTATCAATTGCATAATGGTCTATTCGCTGATGTGGGGGGGGGGGTCGGGTTAGCGCAGTGGGTCTTCTCTCCCTTCGCACCACTGTGGTCCCAGGTTCGACCCTTGGTCGAGTCTGCGATTCCATGTGCGTTTGGTTTCCAGTCCATACTCGCATGTTTTCTCCGGGTACTCCGATTTCCTCTCTTCCCTAATGTGTATTATGATAATAAAGTGTGCGCTATGTTATATAATTCTAAAATAGTGATTTGCATTTCTATGGTGCGTAGGCTGTAACTTTCAGAATCTTCAAAACGATCATCGTGACGTACAGATTCCAAGGAATAGGAAAATTATAAGTCATGGGTTCATTTTGAAAATTGGTAATGTCATTTGTCTGTTTTCAGCTCAAGCTGCATTGGAAGCCATTGAAGCCGGCGCTGATGCCATCTTCGTGTCTGCTCACGGTGGAAGGCAATTAGATGGCGTACGAGCTACGGTAATGTCAACAATTCCTTTGTTAATTAGATCTTTTATAATCCCTTTTCCAACTCAAGCTGCGTTAGTCATTGAGCCGATGTGTGGCACGAGATAAATTCCTTCTGATTCACAGTCCGCCTACACAACAGTAAAGAATAGGGTATTCGACAAAAGATTCCTGTCGGACTATGTCTCCTTTTACACCGGTGTGAAAGGAGATGTGTCCGGTAGGAACCATAGCCCGGGCTTTATAGACGACAACGGAATAAAGCGTGAAACTAATGTTGTGTAAAGAGTCAACTGACTCGAGTGCCCTATTCTTGACAGTTGTAGGCGGACTTTGAGTCCGAAGATCTATATATCCTGCCACACCGGCATTGATGCAATTTTCATCTCAGCTCTCTGCTAAAGATAGCTTACGAGCTACGGTAACGTCCACATTCGTTTCAGTTCGTCAGGTAATCTTCTATTACATCTTCCATGAAAACCCCGCAATAATCTTTCTTTCTTCCAAAATAGTCTAATCCACTAATTTGACCACTTGTCGTAAATGTTACTGTCCATTCAATTAGCTTAGATCCTCGGTTTTAAATTAATATTAGAGAAGATAGAGGTGCCGGGAAAAATCGTGAACGAAAAGTTTGCATTCACGAAATTACCCAACAGGATTTGTAAATTTCAAAACATATGCATGGAATTTTAGCTACAAATCTATTGAAATTTGACCCTTTCCCCTCAAAGTTGCAAATGATCTGTCCAACAAATTGCATTAACAAATGACGTGTGAGGTGGTCTTTGGTATTGTACATACGAGGTAGGATTAAGCGACTATCGATGAAGCGATACCCACTGCGATCAATATCGGCGGACCAGAAGACCTTGGTCGGACAGTGACCTGCACATATTGTGTCATTTTCTCTCAAACGGACAAAATACAAAGATTGTATTTTATTTGGTTAAATTATACACTGCTTTACAATTAAGCGCAGTGTCAAATGATTCCTATTGGTCGAACAAGCCTGGGCCGTTTTGAAAATGTGTTCTGGATGAATTCTAATGGGGGCAAAGTTTACCACTGTGTTATACAGAGGCAAATATAAAAGGGGCAAAATGTGTTTAAAGTATTTTTTTATATTGTTAAAGTTATACATTAAGTTCCGTACCTTCATAGGATACAAAAAGGTATAGTGTTGCCCTACCTGAGTGTTATAGTACAACCGTTAATAGGTTAAACAGTTCAAGGCACACTGGGGGGTAAGTAAATTTCAGATCATGTTGTTCTAAAAATCGGTGCCAAATTGTTCGTCTTACTGTTACAGAAGCCGAAAATAAAAGGTGCGTGGTCAATGAGCTTTTGAAATAAAAAGAGGGCAAAATATGGCCGTGGTCCACTTGGTCTATGGGAGACCACATTTATATATCTACAAAGTCTCACTTGAAAGGCTGAAACACAGAATCTATATACATTCTTGTTAGATGACCAAATGAACGATTTAAAACCGGTTGCAACAAAATCGGAGCATTCTATGAATTTTACCAAAGAATGACCTTGAACTTTCTGCAGCCTATGTACTAAAAACAAGGTCGTAAATAATATTGCAAACTAGACCCTTGTTAGAAAACCCCTTATTGAGCAGCCCAACAGATATGTATAAATTTAAAACAATTTTTTAACACTTTTATGTTACCCCTGTACAAATTGTTCCCCTTATAAAACACCCAAGAACAAATTTATAAAAGACACCCATGATTTTCGATTCTCCAGGAAAAATTCTGATTGGAAAAACATTGGTGTCACAAAATTTATATGAAATCAAAACTAAACCAAAACACATCCGTTACATTTCCCCATGTATATTACTTTTGGTTAAATATACACTGCTTTACATTAAGGCGCAGTGTCAAATGATTCCTTTGGTCGACAACAGCCCGGGCCGTTTTGAATAAAAAGTACATGGCCTTTGAATTTTGGAGGACGGTGAAATGCTGCCTCGTCCTTCCCTCTCCTTCCCTTCTATCCCTTCCTTTCTACTTCCCTGTTTTCTTTTCTTTCTTGAGGTTGCGCTTTGCTTCATCTTCGTGCCTGCCCACAAACATACAGGTAAAAACAATATGTGTTCTTGTACCAGTTATAGACGATTTCATTTAATTCTCATATTGTTATTAACCCTCATTAAAACTTGGTTACAAATGTAAAGATTGATTTGATACCGACGTTAAACCTATTCATACACTTGACATTGGTCATGCCAAATGTTCCGAAAAACGAGGGTAAGGGGGTGGGTGCCACCCAGGTATTTTATGTTGCATTTTTGAAAAATATTATGCCCCAGTATGACTCTAAAACTCCGCCTATATTTTCTGGGAAAATGCAAATTTTGTCGGACTCGCGGACGTGATGACGTTTATTGTGACGCCATACTAGGTATTGTTGGTACTGATTTTGGATCAATGGAAAGAGGAGCACCATAGCTATCCCACTGGTATCAAAATATAAGCGTCGGGGTGCGTTATAACGAATTCTCGATGCCTCACCCTGGTATCCTGTTACCAAAAAAAGGCTTGGTGACACGGGAGTCATAACCAAGAATATTTTGTTCATTATATCAGAAGACGGTCAAACTACGTGTTAAAAATACGTTGATCCTATATAAGAGAACCTGTATGTTTGTGCAGGCGATCTTTGCTATCTTCAGAGATAGCAGGAAGTAGGCCTATATATGAGATTGCGAGATGGGTCTTAAAAATAGTGAAATGACAAAAGTAAAAACTTGTGCTATTATTAGGCCTGCCAATAAATCTGCAAACATGTGAACGATAATTACACAGTGAGGCTCATAGGAATACTAGGACTGGGAGGTTGAAGATCAAAGAATCAACCTTTTCATAACATCCAGAATCATGAATATAAATTTGGTTTCTAATGACAATTTATTTTGTTTTTTGCCCAGGAATAAAATCCCGGGAATAAAATAGACGTTATTTATACATTACAAACATTGTTCATGATATCGATCAATGTCTTCAAATCTACTGTCAAAGAGCAATGCAGTGTTTTACATACCTATCTTATAAATGGAACATTCCTGAAAAAGTTTATGCTCATTACGAATATTCGGCTGGTTCCGACATCTTGCCGATTGATGGCCAAACCTCGCAGAAATTGAATAGAATTGGGTGTGAAGAAATACTTTTCAGCATGCACCTTCAAAATCTTGTTGGGTAATTAGATAAATACCAACTTTTCTTTCACGATTTTTCCCGACACCAATACCTTCTCTAATATTAATTAAAAACCGAGGGTCTAAGCTAATTGAATGGACAGTAGCAAATCTAATACAATCAGTGAATATTTGTTTCTGTTAATTAGGACTTTACAAACTAGTGTTAAGGTTTCCTCTATTCATCTAAAATCGTTCAAATGTTTCTAAAAAAAATACTACTCTAGGTTGTTGTTTCTTTTTTCAGATAGATGTTTTACCCGAAGTGGTGAATGCAGTGAAAGCCAAGGAAGTAGAGGTTTACCTGGATGGAGGCGTAAGGACGGGCACTGATGTATTCAAGGCTCTGGCACTGGGTGCTAAGGCTGTCTTTCTTGGAAGACCAATAATATGGGGATTGGCGTATAATGTAAGCATACATTACAATGAAGGCTAGCTACTTACCTTTTGAAACAGAAATATCAAACTGATCTTATGTTATTTCAATAATAAGTGGCATAATAGTTTTAAAACCGTTGATGATGATTATGATGATGAACGTCTTTATCCCGCATAGCTATTTCCAGTTCATTCAAGGTAAAGGTGGTTTCTCTGCATGGCAAATCAGGGACCGTTAATGGTCCGTTACCTATACTTGGGTTAAGTCTTTACAGAAGAAGGCCTGATATAATCTGGTCCTTAGTAAGCAATGGCCAATGTACTAAGCTCTCCGTTTTGCCAAAATGTTAACAATAGGAGGTATATCAACATAGATCTGACGTTTGGTAGAATGGTTCTTCCAGGAAGTATTTTGAACACGCATGGGTATAAGTATCGTTTAAACGATCTTGAAGCTCCTTCATAGTCCATGTTTCTGCACCATACAGCTTCCCACACAGGCCATGAAGAAAGCACTTTTAGTTGATCTGGTGCCATTAGAATTTCATATAATAGCAAGCTTATTGCAGATACTCCGTGCTTGCCCTCTTCAAGAAGGCATTTCTGCCATCAAGTACATAGGACCCTAGATATATATTTAAAATCGTCTACTTCCTTGATAGGTGTGCCATTCATTGATCGGATAGAAGGATGAACAAGCTCTTTATTCAGAATCATTCATTTTGTCTTCATTGCATTCAGCATTAGTCACACTGTAGCAGCTGACTTTTCAAATGCACTGAGTAGATTTTGGGCAGATGATATCAGTGCTGCAGTCAATGCAATAATCGGGAAGTCCTTGTGACGAATTCCTTTCGTGTACTGAATTCCTGAATGGGACCATCCATGCTCTGCAAAAAAGTGTTGGGTTGGCAGACATTACAGCAAGCTCCTCATAGGGGATACCGTGCAGAAGTGCATCCCTCACTGCCCTCTGATTCATACTATCAACGGCCTTTGAGAAGTCTACAAAGACAAACATGCTCTTTTCCAGGAGAATCTAATTTCCTTCATGATTCTTCATGGTGCGAAACTCTGTGGTAGTGTAGATCTATTTATACGGAATCTATTTTGTTTCTATGTGTGAATTGTGTGAAATGAATTGTAGACCTTTATCGCAATAGCAGATAGGCAGATGCCCCTGTAGCGCCTTTCTTTAGGAAAGGAATGATGCATAAGATCTTCTTTTTATCGTATCCAAAAACAGTGGTTCTCAAATATGATCCAGCCAGAGGTGGGTACAATGTCTCTCTGCTTCACTGAATTCTGCAAGGTCCTTGTCTGTGCATTGTTGCTCCAAAATTGGACAGACCAAGAAATGTTCCATTGTCTGTAGTACTGTTCCACAATCACAGGTAGTGTCCTGATCTGCTTCCAGGTAGCCCCACTTCTGCAAGGAAACCTTAGATCGACCGGTGATGGTTCTCAATCTGTTGAGACATCGCCAGGAGTCAGCTCCAGATGGAAGATGGTCACCAGGTTCAACACCAATAAATGTCATGACTTGGTTGATAGCAAGTCTTTCTTTCTACAAGGTGACTCTCTTAAACTCCTTAGAGACTGTTTTAAGAGGTTGGACTTTCCTTCTGAAACTCTCTCTCTCTCTGGATTTAAGGTGGTTAGCAGCTGGTCTCTGTCCATACATAGGTTGCTTCACAATAGATACTTAGCAGCTATGCATGAGATAAAAAAATGCCATAGGTTTATTTCTCATTACAGTATTATTCTATAATTTATTATTGTTACATTTTCGAAAATAGGGCACAGATGGTGTTGCTCAAGTGTTGGATATCATCCGAGAAGAATTGAGTCTGACGATGGCTCTTACTGGTGAGTGCAGCACCTGAGGCGTGTGCAAATAATAATTATAGCTGTATACAATATTTTTTTAAAAATCCTTTATATGTGCTAATCAGCGCTGTGGTGCTGCAGCGAGTCTCGGAACTGGGAAGATAGTCTTTACGTAAGCGCACAATGGGCAAATATGTGTTTTCAGCTGAATCTACTTGGAATTCCTGGCCATGGTGGTTTCTTCAGACCAAGTTTAATGTAGTGACTATAGCAAGTACGTAGGAGAAGGTAAATGTAAATCATCATTTAGGCCTAGCCCTGGCTAGAGCTAGCCCGTGGGTCTTGCTACTTGGCTAACCTAGGCTAGTCTAGGCTTAGCGTAGTCAAGCTAGTCTGAAGTTCAAGATTAATGAATGTTTTTCATTCGTGCAATCGAAAGAATATTTTCATTCGTTGAAAGATGAAATGTTCCATTCAACTGGGCTAACGCCTCGTTGAATGGAGCAGTTCATCTTTCAACGAATAAAAATATTCTTACTATTGCACTCATAAACATTCATTTTTCTATACCATTCACCCCTATTGCCATGCCCAAAATACACTACGAAACCCACGCTGGTTTCCAGCGTACCTGAATTCATGTAACGGGGCGAGAAACTCTTGTGAAGTTATTAAACCTGAGATACGCGTGCGTAATTGCGTTACTTATGACGTCATTTGCTCACTTGCAATACATTATTGTGAGTACATTGCAGAGAGTAAAAAGGATATGTAAGATACTTGCTATACATGTGCGCCAGTTGTAATAATAGGAAAGGGGAAGGTGATGCATTTTAATACTCTTTGTAATGGAATAGCTATATAACGTTAATTATTTTCTATATGATTTATTACAGGTTGCTCTACACTTCAAGATATACAGTCTTCAATGATATGCCATGAGTTGGACTTCATGAATTCAATATTACGAGGACAAAAATTCCAAACTTTAAGGCAATACTTGTTTTCTTATTAAAAACAATAAAAGTGGCTCAATAGTCTGTAATGGGGTTAATCCATGGTAAAAACGTGGACATGTTAATATTTTTTTCCTTCCTGCTTGTAAAAAACAGTACCGTTTGTCATGAAAATGCATGCTTTTCAATCAAACAAACTGAGTGTGAAAGGTTTTATATGTTCTCCCGATTACATACAGATATTGACTTTGACTTTTTCCCCGTCTCCGTTGGTGTTCCGCGGGGGTTTCTATACTTGCCCATGCCTTCTTCTCTATCCCTTATTCCCATTCTTCTTTTTCTTTCAACAGTTCTCCTTGTTCTGTTTTGGCTAATACAAAACATAGGTCTTTTCACATTCCAACACTAAATACCCTTTAAACCTGAATTACTCAAAATAAATAGTTAAAGCTACCAAGTTAACTCTTAACGTTTCTAAAACTATTTACATTCTTTGGCAAAGAGAACACATTTCTAAAGCACTCGACAACATATTCATCGTGTTAGACAATCACCGCATTTTACAATACAAATTTTCAACACAATTTATCCTCTAAAGACCACAACATTAAATTTACATTCGAATTTCGAAAACATAATCACAGAAAAAAATCATTATTCCTTACCGTCCCACTTCTTATTTTCTTTATACAACACATTTATTTTTTCCATACATATCTTAAGCAATATAAGTTGGGCAATGATCGATAACCCTTTATTTCCTTAATCGGCTTGTCCATGGACTCTTCGTATTATCACCAACTCAAATACTTAGTCAAATATTTTTAAAATTATAGCACTCTAAATATTTTTTAATTAAACAAATCTCTGGAGTGCAATGCAATTTCCAATTATCAACCAGTCCCCAAGCATTAGTATTTCCCAAGATATTGACAAAAAAACTGCCGTAATAATCATGTAAAGTTCCTGGCCCGATCGCTAATAGCCCTCGTCCCCAGAACCCAGATTTTGGAACCTGAAGTGGTCAACAGTTTTGGTATCAGAAAAGCTACTATTTTCTAATTTACCCTGTGAATCTTAGGGCCAAAGGATTTTGGTTTTTGGGAATAATGAGCGAAAATGTACCCCCCATTTGGGGTCGACCACTATTATTTACACAGTACTCTATGGGCTACGAAATCAGTTGTCTGCTCTCACATGAAAACGCATTGAAATATCGGGCGCGAAACTTTACATTGGGGTTATTTTTTTGGTGAAGGCCAATCTATCAAGAATTGAAAACTTCATATCCTTAAATCGGGGGGCCACCCCCTTTAAAAGAAATACTTATATCAAACACTTTCAGACAATAGTACAAAGCTAAGCTATGTTTCCAGTGGAAACACTCAACTGCTCTTCATACGTGCAAGTTAACTTGAATGCTGCAATGCGAAAAAGGTATTTTAACTGTATAGCTTGACCTGTCTGCAGCATTCGATAAAATTGATCATGATTTGCTGTTAAAACGTCCTTTACCTCGCACACCCAGGATTTTAGCGGTAAAGATTGGCCGGTTGTGACTGCAAGCCGTCACAAAGCACCTTTGTGTGCAGACCAACCAATATCGGGTTACAGTTTTCATTGAAAAAAAAACCAGTCTAGAGGCGAGACATTATGTCTAGAAGTCAAGGTCAGGTTCTGGCCAAAATTGCTTATGTCTCGCTAGCTTTATCAATGGTTCAGCTTCGATAATTCACTGCGCTAAAACAATAAAAATACTGAAGCGAATGCGGGCTACTTCTAGCCCAGGTATAGAGTTAATGCAATTTTGCTATAACTGGCATGGATCTTCAGTGGGTAAAATCCTATTTTGAGTGCCGTGTGTATCAAGTTCAAATTGACCATGTTTTGTCGGATACGGATAAACTGGATTATGGCGGGCGTTCCTCAAGATTCTGTATGGGAACCTTTTAATTTATTTTATATACAATCATACGCAGGCATGGACTAAATTTCCACATTTATACCAATGATACACAAATTGTACACTTCTTTTTACCCC
>JAMKCH010051490.1:0-10689 GCA_023653785.1 Ophioderma brevispina
CAACAGGTTTTCAACCGTCCAGATAATTATCCATAACTCCAGAACAGAACCCCCCAATTACAACCAACTAAAAATATCAATAAAGCTGGAACGACTCCCTAAAAAAGATTCAGTAAAACTCCAGTTTAGATGAACTTAAAATTTTTAATTTTGGGCAAAAATAATAGTTTTTTGTGGCATCCTGTATGCTTTTACAATGAATTGCCAGTGTCTAATGGGGATAAACGGCGTTGCGTAGTGCAATTATGAAAGAGTTTTCTCCTTCTCTCCTACCCCATTGTCCAACACAGACACAATTTATGGAGGCGTCCTCTAATTTTTTGGGCATCCCTGTGTAACAGGGATCACATGTCAAAGCAGCAGGCATGCCTGCAATAAACTACACCAATTATGGCAATCTGGTATCTCCATTCCCCACAATTTTTCCAAAGCTGAAGTTCTTTAGATCCTGTGTAGAGAGTATCCTGTTATATGGATCTGAACCTGGACCATGAAGAAGAGCTACAGTATATACTGGATGACACTTACACCAGCTTCTTATGCGAGTACACACATATCCTGGCGTGAGCACAAGACATTGCAAAGCACAGATATATGGAGATCCCTCCAATTTCATCTCTGTTGCCCAACTCCGTGCACGAGTGCCGGTCACTGTCATCGGCGAATTGATCAAGCAGTCTCAGCACGTCACATGTTGTAAGTTAGCCATGCCAAAACAGGGTCGTCGTCCCCTTTAACTACATTGATGGGATGTGATTGCTCGATACATCCCACATGATCATCGACATTCCCAACTTAATGTACAAACAGGACATTTGCGCTACATGGTGAACACATCTCGGCTGCGGCGTTAGATAGATAGATAGTGTAGCGGGACGCGGCCTCTGTGAGCGCCCCGGAGGACTCGCGGGTAGTTGCAATTGGCATAACATTGCGCTCCTTCTGAATGACTCACGTGACTCGTAAATCAGTTTCTCAAGTATTTATTACAACCAAGCTTCACCCTCGTCTTCAGTTTACATCTACAAGTCAAGTAACCTGCATGTGGTAGTGTCATACATCGAAAACGGCGATTATATGTTCTTTATAAACTATTTACAGCCTTTCATTTACATACATAATTTACATACCCTTTCTCGGCTTCTCCTCCCACATTACTACATTGCACAATTTTTAATAGACTTTACTGAGAAAAATCTCTAAGTGTTTTAGTCCTCATCAAATCGATAAAAATCGGCAACATGCCAGAAAAATATACTATACATGTACACTATGAGTGGTACATGCACGCTAAACATACATTTTCTATACCAAAGACTTTATGTATAACAATATGTAAGTTTTGAATGTTCAATTCAGAAAAATACAAGACAGAATCTCCTAATGTATTAATGAAAGCCCATTTTGAATGTAAATTTATCTCTTAATACTCAGATTAAAATTTGGCCAGGGGGTCCCACCTCTATCAGCTGGCCGTCAACCGTAAATACACTCATATGACACCTAGGTTTGATATGTTTGGCATTTAACCACAGGGAGTTTTGATATCTTACACACAAGTACACTCTAATGTAATTAAAACCAGGCCGTTTTGGTTCAACCATAGCGTCGGGACCTCGTCCCTAAGCGTCGAGTGGGAACCTCGCCCTGAAGCGTAGATTAGGACCCGTCCCCTGAAGCCGTCGAGTGGGACCTCGTCCCTGAACCGTCGAGTGGTACCTCGTCCCTGAAGTGTAAAGTGGGACCTCGTCCCTGAAGCGTCGAGTAACCTCGTCCCTGAAGCGTAGAGTGGGACCGTCGTCCCTGAAGAGTCCGAGTGGGACCTCGTCCCTGACGCGTAGAAGTGGGACCTCGTCCCTGAAGGGTAGAGTGCACGGTTTGAGCCAACAATGCCCTAGCTTCCTTTATACTGCAATACAATCATGGTTAATGCAAAAGTAATGACCATCAACTTCTTTTATTATATCCATCTTTTTATGTTTTGACTACCATCATCCCCCTCGATCAAACTCATATACCCATGAGTGAGTATCTGGCATTTTGTTTTAAAACTCACACGACCCCCCTCGATCTAGCACATACTCGCCATGATGTGAGTATCCAGTTCTTAATTACACATTCACACTAACTCTAAAAGGGAGGGGCAATATGTTTCCCATCAAATCATCATATAATAATAAATCCGATATCCGGCTATTTCATAGGAGCAACAAGTCATATACAGGGGTCCCCAAAAAAGTGGTGGAAGCAGATAACTCCATTTCTCAAAAAACGCTGAAGCTCTCAATTTCATTTCATGGAGGGAATTGTTATAATCTTGTGTATAAATTGTGCAAATCCCATGACATTCGGCCCACACAAGCCAGAGATATGACGGATCTATTAAAGGTCATCTGTTTTTCAGCCATCTTCCAATGGGATTGACACAGTTTACATAATTTGTCCGTTCAGCTGTCGGATGAGCGATTTCCGAACAAAGTTAATGTACTGCTGTATTCATGAAATACGATTACAATATTAACAACTGAGGAACAACAAATGCACACATTTTAGTTTTTTAGACTTATGAAATGGCAAATAGGCAATACAACGCATGATTAAGCCTACAATCGCTTTCTAAATAATTATGATAAGCACACTGTATAAATTACTTTACCTGTGCAGTTTTTCATGAGAATAAGCCATTGTGCTGAATATATAAATTTGTAAACTAAGTGGCACGTGTGTTTGAATATCATAATCCCTTTCTTGTATAAGAAAATAAATAGCTTAGTGACATTAAATTCCTTTGCTTGGCATGGTTTGTTTGCCGACCATCCTTTTAGCCATACACAAATGTTAAATGCGTCACACAATCCCGTACTTTTTTCTTGAATGTATTTCGTCTTTGTGAGGTTTTATAAATAACCTAATTGGACTATTGGAATAATGTGTTCATGATTTTCATTGAACTAAGCTCAGAGGATCACACCTGTAATTTATTAATTTTGCTACTTTAACATTTGACTTGAATCTAAATGTCTTAAACATCCATCTGTTCATGGCTTTCTTAAACTGGTTCATTTAGATGCACTACCCCTACAGGACTCTTTTCAACAGGTAACTCCCTTAGAATGAGTATTGTCAGACTGTCAGCTTAAAGGTTATTGTTGTTAGATATTATGTAATAAATTGTTCAGATTACGCACGTATAATGAGTAGCATATCATTTCAATTCGAAGGTTATCATTATTTACTCATGCACAAGCCGAGCACGAAATCTCCTGGGTACCTCTCATCACTTAACTGTGTAAATCCCATGGATGGGTGAAAAATAGATATTTCTTTAGGAATCGTTATAGCTCTGGTTTGCTGTGGACGGATTGTAATGGGATTTGCACAATTTCTACAAAAGAAGTACAAACTATATTCTCCATGAGAATGAAATTCACAGCATCAGCAGTTTTGAGAAATCAGAGTTTTTGCTTGCCACATTTTTGGGACCCCTGTATTATTCCCTATGAGAGCATTTCCTAATATCCTACAGATATGATAATTATTTTTAATTTGACGTTTACTTCTGCCGCAAACCATTCAAAATGCACACAATTTACTTAATTCACCACATCATAAATGCAGGAAAGAAGTGATTAACTTTCTAAAACTGTTGATTGCAAGGTAAAGTATCCTTATGTATTTAGAAGTTATTTTAGTATTTTATTTATTTTATTCACCATATAATATTCCCAAAAAATAACGAGAAGGAATAACAACTTCCCTGATCTTTAGACGGAACAATAGCCTTGTCGTCACCTAATAACTATAATATTATTAACTATTAACATGAATTGAACTTTCCCTAAACTAAACCAGTTGAAGCGACCATTATTTAAATATGTCTTGGAAGACATCCTAACATCTTACCAAGGCTTCACATTCTCTACCTCTCTTAATTATTAAGAAGTTTTCATGTGCGCCATGTGCAGTACTATGCACGTGAAGACTTGCATTTACATGAAATTCACTCCTTCATGATAAGAGAAAAATATAATCATGTCTTGATCGTATTCTTAACTTCATTACAAGTCTTCAAATAATAAAACACACCTTAATTTTTCTCTACTTATGCCTATCATTGCAGTTCCATACATGAAGTGAATGACCACGGTTTACATGAATTATCTTTCATTGAATTAAAGAGAAAATTTTAATCTGTCTTGATCGGCTCCTAAAATTCATTAAACGTTTAAAATAATTATCCTCAACCTTATAATATTTATCTCTCTCCTAATTATTGGCAGTTCAGTGCGCACGTGCAGTACCATACAGTGAAGGACCTTGAATTTGCATTAGTGGTGAAAAAAATGAAATACTGAAAAAACCACAGAGAGAAGAAGGGATTTCACAATGTGCATTTTTCACAAAACAAAATTTATTTATTCCGACAAATAACTAAATATTTTCCCCAATTTCATTAATCACCAAGTTACTAGTAATTTCAAAACTCAGTACTGAAGTTAATGTCTGCAAAACAATCCAACAAGCCGACATGGGGTTCCTATACTGGCCGGATAAACAGCGCCATGTTCAACAGCAAGCACCCGCAGACATGAGCCGTATATACTGCGTACATGGTCACGCGAACCACGAAATCGTGTACGCGATTCACACAATAACTTGCGATACCATAGTGTTGTACAGGGAATGTAACCAAAATGGCGAATGCGTGTAAAACCCCTTCTCTCTTCAAATTCCGATTTATAAAGTGAGTTTGACAACAAAAACACACACCAATACTCTCCATCCCTGGCAGATATGGTATGCAATAATGATTTTTTAAAGCTTTTAACGAAATAATGAAATTCAATGATTTTTCGAAGTTCCTGTCATGACAGTACAACCTGCAATTGCGATTCTGCTTCCGATTTTTTTTCACGCTAATTGTGGCATCTTTGCAATACCTATTACCTGACAGTCACACCTACCCATCCTAAGGCGGTGATAGTTAGACTGCCACCATTTCTTTATCTGCGGCTATCTGACATGATTCCCCTTCACTTTAATTCGACCCATACTGACGTCAATTTCACATGTGTGGACGAGTTTCCCTTTTGCATTTCCCGCACACAATGTTTGGACCCTATTCTTCAGTCCTCCTCAGCCTAACGTCACCAATCACTGATTATTCATCTATCAGCCTACAAATTTGTACATAAAAATGCATTTAAATACTTAAACTGCCCGATCAATGGTAAAAAATCTTGGTTGAAAACAGCACAGGCAGATAGAGAAACTTGCACCACACCTGCATGTGGTAGGTTACGCAGATGAGCCTTTTCCTTGTCAGTGCTCACTACCGCGTGGGTGCTAGATCACGCCGGCGCCGACGCGCTGATGGCAAGTACTGACATGACTTGCCTAATAGTTACTGAACGCAATGGAAATTAATTTGGAAGCAGAGAGCTATGGGATAACCATTTGAGACATTCTTGTGACAACATAAAACACTAGAAAATCAGGATGACGCCAAGCCCGTTTCACAGCCCCTCCCCAGAATTGTGGTCCGGCACACAGAAGTATGTAAGTTCAAACGGAATTGGAATGCGCACCGAAAACTGCCTACTCTTAATCCGTTACTACAAATCTATTGACGCCAAGGCAGTTCAGGTGTTAGTCATCGCGCCATTCAGGTGTTGTCTCCACAGCAGTCTAGTGTTGTCATCGTACAGCCGGCTCGCCTCGATCTTAGTATGCAGAACATCCCACCAGGTCCGTGTCGCTCATCCAACTTCGCCACGCCTGCCGCATTAGTACCGTGGGTGAGAGCCACGTGGGTGGACCCCTTCACCTCACCTGCCGTCAAAAATGCCCGTCTGCCATATTTCGACGAGCACTCACGACAGTATGGCAAGCTTGCTGCACTTCATATAGCCTCCGGACCGAACGCCGTCGCCTTTATCACATATGGAGTTCTATTTCAGTGACAAATTGGGGATCATACCATCTTACGGGTACATTAACAGCAAACCACAAGACTGGTTCGGTGTTTTTTATATTGGTACACCACTAATCTTGGTATCTCACAATAACATGGTCTCGACGCTGTCTCGGTTTACTCTTGAAGCCGCAGCTTCCATCTCCAAGGTGCAGTTATCTAGGATAGGTGGCTTCCATCGACCGGCCATGTAAGGTCTTTCGGCTCGGGTGGGCGTTCTCCAACTCGTCTGGCCGTCTGGTCATCCAAGGTCAGTCGGCGCGTTCTGCCATTAGTTCAAGTCGCCGGCGCGTCTGCCATTAGTCTCACGTCCGGCCCATCTGCCATTATCTCCAGTCGTCCGGCGCGTCTGCCAGTGATCCAAAGTGTTCCGGCGGTCTGTGGCCATTCATCCAAAGTTGTCTGGCCATTCATCCAAAGTCGACTGGCACGTATGCCATTCATCCAAAGTTGTCTGGCACGTCTGGCCATTCATCCAAAGTCGCCTGCCATTGGTCTAAAGTCAACCGGCCCGTCTGGCTATACATCCAAGGTCGTGATGGAAGCCGCAACCTTCTTTTTCACCGCCGAACCAAGCTGCACCAGACACCTGTGTTTGCCTTCACCAACCCGCAATGCCTACACCTGTCTAATTAGCAGCAAGAATTATTTCTCCCTTCATCGTCCCTTATTGTCTGCTACCTATCCAAATTACTTAAAGATCACATTTCATGCTTTGATTAGTACGATTGTCCCCCAATTATTGGTTCATTTGTTGTAGAATTACTCTATATACAAGGCTCTCAATCCTCCTATTCCTCCTCCCCTACTCATATCGTCGCCCACATCACATACTGTCTTATCTGACATTTTTGACTTTTTGGAGATATTTTGCATATGTACTTATAATGTTATGGTCTATACATGCACAAAGTTACAATCTTGAAAGTGACCTAATTAGTGAGATATTAATTAAGAATTTTGATCATTAAGCTCAAAACTGCATATCGCGATTTCACATACTGTCGTATGTTTCATTTACACGTAATTTCAATAGGTGTATAATTAACGCTGTTCGCAAAACAAGCTGCTTACGCTTTTCACATACAGATCTATGTGCGTCGTATCTGCCTCGTGCGTGAGCATTTCGTGTTTCACATACTAATCTACCTGAACGCATTGAAATATAACGGTGAAATTAGCGTCGTATGTGCAAAATACGACTTTTTTGCGTTTCACATACAGACTTATGACTTTGTAGCTTTATATCAGGAATACAATAGCACTTTCAAAAACCCAGCAAGGTTAAAACTTAAACATCACAATGTTTTCTTCATAATGCAAAATTAAAAAGTAAAATTCTAAAGTTTAATTCCATAGTATAAACATGAAATCTCCCGGTAGAATTTCAATGGCGATTTTCTCGAAAACGGCATTTCGGTCAGGATAAGACAGTATGTGATGGGGCGACGATATAATATAAAATATATCTGACAATATTCCACACTCAAGCCGGAACAGTATGGGGCTTTCGCGCTCGCGCTAGGATTCTCCTGGTTTCGTGCCGTCAAACTACTACATAAGGATCAATACGTTCGCTTAGGAGTCGCTCTCATCATCCTCCACGTTTCGCAAATTCAGAACGTTCCACTTCTGCATCTGCTTCCATCGCCTCAGGGTCCTCCCGGTATATACTTATGTGTACAACCGGATCAAAGCGTACCGTTTTTCTGACTTCCCTCCACTGTTCCCTGAATTCGGCACATCTACTTCAGCCTCTGCTTCATCACTATAGCGTCTCCTAACCTTTCGACGGTCAATCTCGTCTGTTACATCTAACTGTTGACGTCTGTCCACTCCTCTTCATCATCCACGTCGCCAATCCGCTCCCGGTCTGTTCCTCGACTGCCCCTCTTACTGTAGGCAGCTTCGTCAATCGCAGCAAATCGACCATGAAAAGTACGTCATCCTCTTATCACAGGAGCCCTATCCTCGTCCGGTGCCCCTTCTTCTGCGTCGTCATCATTCTACGTCTTCCATTCCTACTTCAGCGGCTACTCCCCTGTCGTCGCGACCACCGGGTCTCTATAGGCCTCTTCCATCCGGTGCCAGCAGGTCCAGGAGCCAACCTCACGCTCTACTTTGTAAATGGTAGTTCCATCCCACAAACTCTGGTCCTTCATAGAGCTTTAACCTATCGCATGGACTACTCTCGGCTAATGCGTGCAGACGTATGGATCAGGAAGAACAACATAATGACAGGAGCGCGGTTACAAGAACAGGATATGGGAACTCAAACAACCAGACAAAATGCCCTAAACATCGGACCCAATGCACAAAAGGTCGTAGTTCGTCGCCTGTATATCAAAGAGTGCACTGCTCTCTAATGAAATTCCCCTGATAAGCTATCTCACACTAACCGATAGTATGTTTCGCATTATCCTTCTATGGTACCGCACCAACCACCCAAGTCAAGGGAACCACTCAATTCTACGCCCCAACATCACATCATTTGGGCTCTCGCCGGATCGACTCTGAAACACTTGAGCGATAAGCGAAGCCCAAATGAGAGGACATGATCCCATCCTTCTGATTTGGAACGGTTGCCAATTCATGAGTGACACGGCATTGGCAATCGTCCGGTTTTTGTAACGCTCGACAAGGCCATCCGGATTGGGTTGTACCGGAGTTGTAGGGTATTCTTCAAATCCCCAAATCTGTGAGCAATTCCTGGAACACCTTCGACTCGACGTTACGGCCCTGGTCGGAATAGAGGTCCTTCGGAACTCCAAACTTACAGACGAACTCATCTACCAACTTCGCTGCAACCGTATCGGCACATTGATCTCTTTTGGCATATGCCTCCATCCACCGGGTCCAGTAATCGCCCAACGGACTAGGATATATGCATTCACATCACACTGTCTCCGGTCAGAGGACAACCACCCAACCCAACACATCCGTGCTACCCGTTCCAGTAGGAGCTCCTACTTTGTACTGTTGCCCAAGTGGGGTGGAGCGGTGACGCGCGTTGGCGGTCCCTTCCTCCTCGCGAAGCATACACAATTCGTAGAATATGACGCTCACGTCGGCACTCATCCCCACCCCACTAGTACCTTTCTAGCAACATGTGGTAGGGATTGTATTGTGCGGACCCAGGTGCGCGCCCTGCAATCGATGCATGCAGTTTCATCTAGCACTAGCTTCCGCATTGTCCTTGGTAGCACGACCAGCCCCACTTAATCGTCTTCCCATCTCCACTCTCCCATCTCTTCACAAGAATCCTCCTTCACTGCCAACAGTCTCACTGCCCCAATAATGTCTTAAATGCAGACGACAAGGCAGAACAGCTTTACATGGGGGTCTCCCCTCTCCAGCCTCCCTTTCTCATCAGGAACAGAGCCATGTCTCGTCTGCCAACTGCCGGCCTCACGTATCATATCTAGTGTGATCTCCGGTTTTATAGTCACATTACGAACTTCAACAACAATTGGGGTCATGGTTTATATCCGCTCCAGGTTGTCGAATACTTGCTCCCGACTCTGACCGAGTCACCGACCGACAGATATGAGTAATGCGCGCCACCATCCACTTGTTTCCCCCAGGGCTCCTGCACCCTCCCGGTCGCCATACGGGGTAACTCCCACGATAATTCGACCAATGACCTTGATAGCTCCACTTGTCCGTCAATTCCAGCCCGCTCTGTTGGGCTACCAGATCTCACAAGTCATTCTGGCTATCCTTGCTTCTGCTCCGCGCTCGGCATCCTCGTTTTGGACATTCTTAGCCTCCATCCGCCCACACTGTTTACAGGGTATTTGAACAGGCCCGTTCTGCGTAGAATGGCATCTTCCCGGTCTGTACTCCAAATCGATGTGAAACGGACAGGCACTCCAGCCATCTCGCCAGCTGAAAACCCCCCTAGGGTTTTGAAATTTACACAACCACCTTAGCGACCCCGTGGTCCGTCCTCACATTCATCTTGCTTCCTCCTAGGTAATGACAATACTTTTTGAGGAATCACCACAGCAGAAGCTCTCTTCTCGTTACTCAGTAGTTTCGCTCCGTGCCGGGACAATGACTTGCTGCCATAAGTATAACCTCTCCTCGCCAATAAGCTCTTTGACAGTACGCCCCATATTGCAAATTGCTGGCGTCGTCTAAGAGAATTGGCCTCTGGCCGGTGGGTAAGCCAAAATTGAGCACTTGATCAAGCACTCTTTCAAACGTGTGGAAAGCATCGTCACATTCGCTAGTACATTCAAAAACACATCCAACCATTCTCTCTGTCAGGCTGATGGAGAGGTGAAGCGATATCAGCAAATCCACGGAGAAACCGACGATAGTACGACGCCAGTCCCAAGAACCTACGCACCTGCGGGGGCGCGTCTTGGCGGAGGCCAATCCCGCACTTTCTATCTTTGACGGATCTATGAATACCCCTTTCAGATACTCGTGGCCCAAATACGCACCTCCTTTTGAAATATGTGACACTTGAGGGCTTGAGTTTCAAACCGGCTCCTTCGGACCCTGCCCCTCCTCTACCCGATCTACAGACTCCGACACGGGGCTACCGAACACAATCACGTCGTTCCAAATAAACAAGGAGGTCTCCCACTTCCATCCGCCAAACACTCATCCATCAATCTTTCAACGTTGGGCGCCTTGCACAAAGGGCCCAAATGGTAGGACGTTCCAAGCATACAAGTCCTATGTGGTGGAGAAGGAGATTTATC